>JAFEMH010005517.1:0-160218 GCA_022495995.1 Adenophora triphylla var. japonica
CGGTGGCCTCCTTTGTTGACACGTTGATTGAATAAGTACCCGGTTTGTTTTTGACTTTCCCTTTGCCAGAGCTGTGCTCTGAAGTTAAACAAGTTGAACTTTGGCGATCCATACAGGGATTATGCTTCTTGCGCGGTGATAGGGTTGCGGGATTTAAGACTTTCTTATTATTCGAGTCACGGGCTTCGATGTTAGCGAGGATATTTTCGACTTTCCCACCTTTGTAGGTTACGAAACTATGCTGCTTGAAGGAAGGGAAGACTTGTTGGAGTAGAGGATGTAGTAATAGGAGGAACTTTCCCAGGAGGCTCTCAGAGCGTACCCTTGCTTAGTTGTCTACGGCTTTGAATCTCTCCTTAAGTTTTTCTTTGAGAGGAATTTGTTTCTTACACTTCTTTTGGGGGAATCACCCTTGATCATGTCTTGGAACTCGTATTCTAGGCATTCGAGCGATCGCGTACATCTTACCGAGATGTGGACGTCGATGAGGGTTTGGCCCGGGAGAGGCGGGAGGAAGCGGCTCGGCAACAATTTACTTTGGCACCAGATTCAATTAAGTTTGCCCCGTGTTGTTCGGAAAAGAGTTCACATTGTGTTAGGGCCGTGAGGACTCTCGACTTTTCCATCTTCTATAGTCTACTGGATTTCGTACCGCGAGATCCAAAGCGGGCTCAGGAGTTGTATGCCCGTGGTAGCAGTGGAAAGCGCAAATCTTTCTTACATCGGCATTGGGCTGCGGGATTCTTTGGTTTGTAGTTTTCCAGCAGGTTTGAGTAGGCCTTCTTACGATCCAACCCCTCCGGCATCATGCTTTCAGCGGCATATCTAGCTTGTCGAGGCGCATAAAAGGTTGCTACTGGAAGAGAGCATTTGCTTTTCTTTGATGAGTACATTAACTCCGTTGCTTGGCCCACGTCCTTGATGGATGTAGTTAACTTGATGAGTGTCATTTCCTTTGCCGGGGGCCGTTACGGGGAGTTTGATCTGCGAGTTGTTGCTCTGTATACGCAAGATGGAGGCGTAGCGAGCTTTTCTTTTAGGTCCTTCTCGAGCCCAGGGAACTAGCGTTGACCACTTAGCTCGGAGATCGGGGAAGAAGTGGTTGCGATGAGGCATTCTTATGGATGGCCTCAAGCGGAGAACTTGAAGATCCCGCGTCTGTTCATCTTTAGAAAGAGGTTCCATGATTTCGGAAAGTTTCCCAGGCTCCACCTTTTGTAGAACTCCCCGACACTTTCGGTTGCTTTACGTTCGATTGGTAATTAAGTCTTCGCCTACTTGTTTCCCATTCCGAGTTGGATATCGGGATGCGGATTCGAGGAAGAAGTTCTTTGAGCCGATCCCAAGTATGGCGGTCTTCGGGCTTGACCCTTAGGAACCGCGTGAGTCTTGAACTCTTGAGGAAGTGTGCTTTGGATAATGGTCGGCCATTTGTTGGAGGGTGGCCCCTTTTGCTCTCGTATCGAGGACATAAGTGTCGAAGCGTGAGTTTGAGGGCATTCGGTTCCAGTCGAATCTTGTCCATCTCCTAGGCATTCTCGAACTTGGCGGGAAGAGGCGTGACCATTCCCGAATACAGCATGGAGTGTATCTTTCTTGGAGGCTGCCATCTTGGCGCTTTTAGATCTTTCATTTGTTCGGCCATCCGGAGCCGGGGTTGGATCGATGAGGTGGACTTTTTGAGGCTGCCGGTCTTCAGGTCTTTGCCCCTATCGAGAGAGACGAGTAATTGAAGGTGGCCGAGGCTTGAAGATATTTGGACTATCACGAGGCCTTTTCTAGGTTAAACCGGGGATTTTTGTGTCCCGTTGTTTGAGAGGAGTTCGTATATAGAGCGACGGGTTGAACCGAGAGAGGATATTGGGATGTGTTTGAGAGGAGGGTCCAGTGACTATATTGGTTTGTATTGAAGTTAAGGGAGTAGAGCCTGGCAGTAGTGTATGATAGGGGCGCCTTGAGAAGTGGCAATATGAAGCCTCGATCGGTTGTTTCACTTGGGTTGAAGGATTCCCGTAGTGTGAGGCGGAGGAACTGGTTGAAGGTTTGGGGAAGCTGATCGAGGAGGATCGTCGTCCTTGTTTAAGACGAAAGTACCATCGACTATGGGATAGCTATTATACCTCGCTCATTCAAAAGTTGTACCATAAAATTATGGCCGGTCTTCTTTTACGTCTCTTGTGAACCTCACCAGGCCACTTTGATGGCTTCTTCCAATGTCATGTCATTTACCGGTGGCGGGGTTCCATTCCCGTCACGATTTCTCGGCTGAAATTACGACATATCGGAGAATACATTTTTGTAGGAGCCGAGGAAACCGAGGAACTATGCGACGTTGCCGTAAGCATATCTTGGCGAGATGATGACACAAGGGATTCGAACCTCTCTTTGTTCTTTGCCGAGGAACGAAAGGTAGGGCTTAGGTTTCGGAAGGGTATTTGGCTCGAAGGCTTTGGGCTTGTCTGGCAGCGTGCGATTCTAGCTTAGCAGTTTACTTAAAACGCCTTTTCTCGAGAATCTAATTGGTTGGAAAAGATTGCTCTTCTTTTTCGCAACTACTCTAGGTCTTAAATTGAAAAGGTGGATCATGACACTAAGTCTATAGACCCCTCATTTTTTCACTGTAAAATCGTCTTCTCGGGGACGGACAATCCCGAGCGAGGGTTACACATGGGGCAAGCGAAGTTCCATTTGACAAAGGAAAAGTGAACTTAAGGCTAGCCGGTCATGTAAACTTTTCAACGCATATGCCAACGGGTTACGAGTTAAAGTTAACATCCTCGAGGATTAAGGGCGAGAAATCGTGCTTAGAAATTTTTGGCATGACCTCTCTTAGCACTACCGCTTTAGCGAGGGCCTTAGCTTTTTGGGCGTTGGCCATATGTTGTGGCCGGTATGGATTCGTACGTTGAGGGGTTTGATGACAAGCTGCGTCACATTGAACCTTCGGGTATGCTTTTAAACACGGTTACGCATCCAAAATCAAAGCCAAAAGCTAAGACTAGGGTCGAGCTTCGACCTTTGATCTACAACTTTTTAAGTTTTGACTTGTGAGGGGAGATCGGTGTAAAAAAACATCACACTTAAATCTTTGCATGACACGAACTAAGCCAAAAACCAACCGAGGCCTTGGATGAAGTGTGACTTCTGCAAGGGTGCATGGTTACACGCAGGCTAGAGATGGAGTTTGTTTCGGATGACTACGTGCGTACGCGAGAGAGGCATAGGGGGAAGGCCAATCAAGTTGCGAGTGAGCAGTCGCCCCAGGAGTTAAGGGTTGTAGTGTGCGGTGTACATGGTAATAGTGCGGCGTAGTGTACGGTCACTAAATTCTTTTTTTTTTTGGAAGTAAAATAGAGACTTTCGGGGCGAATGTGTTTTAAAGAATTTATGAGCGGTTCAAATATTGCACGAAAACCCAATTATGAACAGAAGATATGCACACGAACATGCCATGATTTCAAAAAGAGATGAAAAGCAAACACATTTTTGTTCGAAAACGGTCCAATGTTTTGAAAATGCGAAGTTGTTTAAAAATTTTTCCTTTTGAAAAAGAAAAGTGAGTAACACGAGACATGAAAAAAGCCTACTGTGGCTTTGCGAAAAGCGAGAAAGAGTAAACGAAAGTTTGACCCACAAAATGCTTTTTTAAATGAAGGTAGTTTTGAAAAAAACATGTTAATTTCTGACCAGTCGTCATTGAAATTACCGCAGGATCGCGAGGGCTGGGAGCGGTTTTTTATTTCTGAAAAAGAGTGTCGCCACGCCGTAAGTACCCAAATCGCTCATGCCTTAGGTTAAATTTCCAGACAATTTCGGTAAGTTTCCGGTAATTCCCCGGACCTTCCTAGTGTTAGGAAATATTCAGAAGCTGTTCCAAAACAATTAAGGGCTGAAGGGAAGCTTCCTAATTAAGAAACACGTTTTCTTAATTAGGAAATGTTCTAGAATTTGCCACCTTGCATGATTCTAGAAACATCTTTGAGTCACTGAGGATAATGCCGCACGGCTGCATTAGCCAAGGGTCTCTGGCCCGCGGCTTCATTGGCCTTATCCAGGCGCCTATAAATAGAGCCCTCCTCTACCCATTTTTCAACAACAAATATCAACAACATCACACATAATACGTAAAATACACTCCCGAAGGCTGCTTGGAAAGTCCAAGAAGGTGAAGAAGAAGGCCAAGCAGACACCCCCCTCCTCCTTGAAGATCCCAAGATCAACCTTTCCACTTAGCTCCATCCAAAGAAGAAGAGGAAGCCATTGGTAACCTCTCACTCCCTAAACTTGCATCCTAATTGCTCTATGTGATTCTAATTGCTCATTGCATTTCATATATTGCTATTATCTTGTTTGGGACTTGGTAGATTAAAGATCATATCTTTATACCCCCTTTCCCCCTTTGCATGCATTAGGCATCCCTTGCCATTAAAGATGTAATCTTTTGAATCAAAGGTGCATCCTTTGCACCTAAAAACCCTATTTTTACATAAAAATATCATCTTCATGCATCCTTTGCATATAAAAATCCAATCTTTATGATAAAAATGCATCCTTTGCATATGAAATCCTTTTTCAAGCATCCTTTGCATTAAAGATCATATCTTTATCCTAAATTAGCATCCTATGCTTTTCAAAATGCAATCTTTATGCATCCTTTGCATATTTAAATCCCAATTTCTTCATAAAAATGCATCCTTTGCATAAAAATCATGTCTTTATGCATCCTTTGCAAATAAAGATCACTTCTTTAAATCAAATGCATCCTTTGCAACCCAAAAATGTCATCTTTTCACTAAAAATGTCATTTTTACATGCATTCCCCCATGTCCCCATTAGCAACCTTGGAACGGACCGGTGTAAAAGATCCTATCTTTACATCGTTCCTTCCATAAAAGGTTTCATAATTTCTTTAGAAAGGGACAACCTTGAACCCTATATCTCCGATTATCACTTAAGATGAGTATGAAGCATCTATATGAGCTCGACCGTCTTAAAGTGTAGGATTGATGGGCTAAGGACCCTCCTTTTCTAAAGAACCTCATCTTTGACTATAAAGAGAGTCATTCTCTCGATCATGCAAAGTCCTGAGGTTAAAAATGCAATGATCATAAGTCCAAAATGAGGACGGGATCATAATCCCGAATACATAAAATTCAAGAAATCGGCGACAACCAATAAATGGTTTGTACGTCCGGAAGACAACTTGGGACATTCCCCCCCTATTTTCAAACACATGCACACAAGAAAGCACGCAAGCAAGCACGATTAATGAAATCTTGGGAGACTTGCTCCGGCAAGGCACCTTGGGTGAACGACGATCCGTTCTTCCCAAGGGGTAACTTAACCTCCGAACCCATAAAACCTTTTTTTCAAAGTTTTGAGGTAATCAAAATGGCGTGGCGACTCCGTTTTTCAAATTAAACCGGATGTCTTCAAACTCGCGTGAATTTCCAATACACAAAATTTGGGGCACACATTCACAGTTTGGCGACTCCGCTGGGGAATATCCCAAAGGAGAAAAGCTTTTATTTTCAAAACAAAAATCGATACTCGGTATATAGGTGGAAACCACTTAACCTTCCTGTATCACTCCCTGATTTGGGAGTTGGGATAACCGGTGGTTTAACAATCCCACGTACCAGTACCCCTTTTCGAAAAAAAAATTTTGAAAAAAAATAAAAGAAAGCTTTTCCCTTTGAGCGGGTTAGACTCACGTCGCTGATTTCATTAATCTTGCTTGCTTTCTTTACCTTGCATTGCATCATTTGCATCTTGGAATCTGTGCATACTTTGAACGGGAAATAACCCGAAAAATAGCAAAGGAGTGGAACTGGAAAATTGATCCATGCGGTCGTACGGCTCAATCCTCCTTGGATTCGGCCGGGACGACCTCGGTGGCAATTCCACCGGGAAAAATCATGGTTAATCGCGATCCTAGCGGCTTGGGGCTACTCGGCTCCATGGCGGCCAGGGCTCCCGAGAAAATTTACGTGCTTACGTGTTGCATTTTCCCCGTCCCGAAAATCATTCCTTTAAAACACATTTATGAAAATCTCTGTTTTAACTCAAAAGGAACATTTTTAGGAGACCGCACACTACGCACTTTGATATATCACAGTACACTTTGCACGCACGTCCTTCAAGCCGGAGTGGTTCAGTGCGATCACGGACGGCCTTACGATGCTCCGGGCGCGCACGGAATCATTCCAACCTCCCATGGCGGCCGGTGTCGACGATGCACGGTCAGGTGTCACACGTTTCAAAAAACCGTGACTTTTGGTTGGTTTTTGGTCTAGTCCGTGTCATATAGCCCGGTTGCATACCCTCGTAAAGGTCAAGCCTTAGTTCATAACGGAAGCCAAGATTTTCGCTCAAGCGGAACTGCGCAAAATTCCGACAAGGAAAAATTGGTAGGATCTTGACTCAGACATTGACTTTGACCTTGACCCGCACGGAATGCGTAAGAGTCGAGACCGAGTCTTTGCCCAACAAATCAAAAGATCTTTCGCTCAAGCGAAGCTCTGCCAAAATTCCGACAAGGAAAAATTGGCAAGATCTTGACCGGCATTGACTTCGATTCGACTCACGCCGGCGTATGCAACGAAGTTCAATGTGACCTTTGTGTCATCCGGCTTTTGCCGCCCGACCCATGCCTATTATCTTCTCGGACATTACCGAAAGTCAAAACGTCATTCGCTCAAGCGAAATTACGCAAAAATTTCGTTAAGGCGAGAAAGACGAGACTTTCCGGTGTGCCTTGACCATAATCCGCATCGCTCGTGCGTTGAAAGTTCCTATGACCCGCTAGACCCGTTAGGAGCGTTCTTTACTCTCGGTCGGTGGGATCCGCGTGCCTATAGGACCCTCGCCAGGGGCATCCACCACAGGAGGTCGAAATACGGGTGGAATACGAGGGGCTTATAGACGTAGTGACGGAACCCGGCGATCCGGGATCTAGAGTAGTTGCGAAAAGAAGGGCAAATTCCCTTTTCCAACCAAATAGATATTAATAAAAGACATTGTTTTAAGTAAAGCTGGAAGATTCTAATTTGCATATTGCACGAGCCTTGACTAAACACCTACCCGAGTCTAAACCTTTCCTATCCCTTTCCGCGACGAGAAAGAAGTGGGTGAGAACACCGGGTCGGCGACTTGTTAGCGCGGAATTCTCGGAACGGTTCGCGAGAATCCTCGGTTTGGTCGATCCGGAGAGTCGAGAATGTCCGATTCGACGAGAAACGATCTTGGTTTGGGTAACCGGATGACTAGGGAAGAAGAGCTAGCCTTAGCCTTGGAAAACGATCGTAAGGCCCATGAGGAACGGCGAGGCCATGCTCATTGATGCGCTCCGCCGTCATGGGGTCCGAGATAGTGGTAGAGCCCAACGGTTCCTTGGTTATGGTAGAAGATGAAACTCCAGAAGTAACCATCTCTGCCCCCCTAGCCTATAACCAATGCCCTCCTCCATCCACATATGATCCTTTGCCAAAGCCTGTCCCTTTTCAGTCTTTTCCGGTATCCCAAGCCATCGGGGTCCCGACACCCTCTCCTCCTCGAGATAAGACCCGGCTTTGTTCCCTACCAGCGAGAGAACAAACGCCACGGCTATCCACTGCAGCGCGGCCTACGCACTACCACATGGGATTCGCTCCCTCTCCCCGGTATGGGCCGTCCCGAGACAACTTCCGGGCCTCGAGAATCAATCAAGTGACCTTTTCAACTCTATGCCCTTCCACAGCAGAGCTTCCACCCCCAACCTTGCCAATAGGATCCCACGAGGCTCCTTTTTCCTACTTCTGCAACTACGAGCCTAATTCCTATGCCTCTGCAGTCGGCCTCGGGGAAACACGGGACCGAGGCCAAGTTTACACCTACTTCCCTTCCAAAGACCCCCGAGCCATAGTACCGGCTACCGCTGTGCCACCCACGATCCTGCCACTCAAATCGACAAGCACAGCCGAGAATCGAAACCGTCCCCGACCCCAACATGACTTGGTTGATGGAACAAGTTAAGTCCATGCAAGAGAAGTTCGGAGCTGAACACCAAAAAGGCGGCATACCGGATTGCGGTCAGCAAAATTGTCCCTCTTCCTCCAAAATTCCGAATGCCGAGAGATTGAAAAGTTCAACGGCACCGATTGTCCCCGGACTCATATTGAAAGCTACCTTCTTGCCATGAGAGCCAAGGATTGTACACATCAACAAATGGCCGACCATTTTCATTTGTCATTAAAGGGTTCGGCTCTTAGATGGTTCTGCATGTAAAACCGAGGCCCGAGCCACACAGGACCAAATTAAGGAAGCATTTACGGAGAAGTATAAGGCTAACTTGAATTGGGAAACCGGCGGGAATGACCTACAAGGCACTCTACGGCGCCCGGATGAGCCGGTGAGTGAATTTTACGGGAGATGGAATTGGAAGCTTAGTGAAATGATGACTCCAGAATGAAGAGGAGCAGGATGGAGATCTTCCAATCTTGCTTAAAGCCTCGACTAAGGGTCCAAATTGGCAATTACTATTATCCACGACCTTCGGGCAATGGTAAATGCCGGTACCAAGTTTGAAAATGCCTTCAACATGGCCGGCCGCGGGAGCGGCCAATTCACCGCTACAAAGCACCGAGTTCCAAATGCCACATTTGTCACTATAAAAGGAAAAGAAACGGTCGGCGTGTCAATTATATTCGAGAATGAGAGGGTTGGACAAAATTCAAGCCAAGTAGGCTGCAAAGCCAAGACCTCGCTTCTATACGCGAAGATTTTGGAATGCCACTAGAGAAGGTCTTTGACGGTTTGGTAGCCGAAGGACTCATCGAGACCTTTGGAAAATTGGAAACCCAAGAACCCGGTGTCGGGATGGACGAAACCAAGCATTGCCGTTTTCACAAATATCATGGGCATAACACCAATGATTGCACCTATCTGAAGTTCCTAATCTCTCGCTTGATTGAAGAAGGAAAGGCTGGAGCCGCCTCGGGGTCCCAATGTGGTCAAGAACCCTCTTCACTGCTAACAATCGAGTCAACATGATCGAGTTCGGGAGACGAATGCGATCAACTTTGGAAATCCGGAGATCATAGACATTACGAAATTCAATGTTCCTTATCTTTGAATTACAAGGAAAGTGGAAAGATTTGATTAATGCCGCCGCCATGGAAGGACGGTTTGGGCCCATAGTCGGGCGGATTTCGTTAATGTTGTCGAGCTCGGCCTCTTTTCTATGATATCGAACCCGGTAACCATGGTCAAGATTACGGAAGAAAGGCTCACTTATGAAGATTGCGAGTTTGAAGTGAAACAAGCCATGTTAATGAAAGTTTCTTGAGCCCTTCATCACCCATGATGAGCATAATGTATTTGTAATGGCTCTTCTTGCTCCCAGGATCGGTCCGGCCCTGTTTGGGAAAAGGTGGAAAGAAGAGTGAACAAGCCGAGAAGACTTTTGGGATGAAGAAAGGCGTATCTCGAGATGCCGAAAGCACAAGCTGGTCCCTCTTGCCCGGAGGTACGAGATGGATAAAGTTAAGTTCGAAAGGAGATTCCGCCGGATCGATCGAGGTATTCCCCATGGAAATGGTGTCAACAAAGGCAATTATGATCCACGGGATGCACGGCCAAATGAGAACGGCGGACAAGGCTGCTACTCCCCGGGGCAACGGCAAGAAGGAGTGAGATCCCGGTCCAACCCTTGTCAAACACCCTCGAGTCAATAAGTAGTGTAGGGTCCGAGTCGGTAGCGTCTATTCGGTCGAGTCGGGAATCTTTGAATTCCGATCCTGCGAGTCATCCGAAGGCCTCACGCTGAGGACTATCAAAATGTAATCGATGTCATCTTTCCCCTTATTTTGAATGAAATGACGGATCTTTACGAGTATCCTCTTATTGCCAACTTAACAAATGATAAATTAACTCAAAACTTAACAACGAGTTAATAATGAATCATTTGAACAAGATGCAAACACACTAAATGAACAATACATTAAAGAAATCTTTAAGCGGGTTTGAAAAAGAGGAAAACCGGGCCCAAGGCTGAGGAGGTTTTGACAAGTGTGAACTTGGAGTGCGTCGAGGAACCTAAAGAGACACGAGATTGGAAACTTCTTCCCGGGGTTGAGCAGGACGGGCGATCGATCTGCTCGGAGAATACGTCGACGTGTTTGCATGGTCATACGAGGGGATATGCCGGGGCTAGACAGGTTCGATAGTAGAGCACGAGAATCCCTCTAGCACCGAGATGCTAAGCCGATAAAGCGAGCGAGGAAGATCAAGCCGAGTGGTCTCTACGGGTCAAAGAAGAAATTGAGAAGCTACTGCGGGTAGGATTCATCGAGTCATCGAATATCCGACATGGTTGTCCAATATTGTGACCGTCACGAAGCCGATGGGAAGGTGCGGCTGCTGTGTGGATTTCAGAGATCTAAACAAGGCCGGCCCCAAGGACGATTACCCTTTGCCAAACATAGACATCTGGTGGACTCCACTGCCAACTACGAAGTCAAATCCTTCGTTGATGGCTTTGCGAGCTACAACCGAGATCAAGATGGCCGAGGAAGACCAAGAAAAGACTGGCCTTCACCACACCGTGGGAACTTCTTGTTATACGGTGATGCCATTTGGGCTTAAGAACGCCGGGGCTACTTACGAAGGGCGGCGACCGCGCTTTTTCATGACATGATCCACAAGGAGATTGAGGTCTACGTAGACGACATGATAATTCACTCCAAAGGCGAGGATGGGCGGCACTTTGTTGACTGCGGAAGTTCTTTGAGAGGCTGAGACAACATTCCATGAGACTAAACCTGCTAAATGCACCTTCGGAGTGACAAGGGGAAAAGTGCTTGGGTATATGGTCACGGAGCGAGGTATCGAAGTTGACCCCGAAGATCAAAGCCATTATGGACATGAGGCCACCTCGAACCCGGACGAAGTCAAGAGCTTTATGGGAAGTTGCGGTACATCGGCCGTTTCGTCAATCGGTTGACCACTATGTGCGAGCCCATCTTCAAGCTCATGAAGAAGAATGTAGACACGAGAATGGACCGAAGAATGCCGGGATGCTTTTGACCGAGATTAAGGCATACTTAGTACATCCTCCGGTGCTATGCCCCCACATAGACGAAACCTCTTACGCTCTATCTCACTTTGTCAAGCGATACGGCGGTTGGGGCTATGCTTGCTCGGGAGAAGAAAGACTCTCGGGTAGAGAATGCCATTTACTTTGTCGGTAGGAAGGCTGCGGGAAGTGAGCTCAATTACTCGGCATGTGAAAAGACACTGTGCGGGAGGCTGAGTGCAGGTAGTCGGCAAGTTGAAGCATTATATGCGAAGCCCACCCTGTGAATTTGGTCTCAAAAATGGACCCCATCAAGTACATCTTTGATAAGCCTTCCCTCTCGATGCGTCTAGCAAAGTGGTCCTTCTTCTTGGCGAGTACGACATCAACTATGTGACCGAGAAAGGCCATCGGGTCAAGCGTTGTCGAGACCACTGGCGAACTTCCCGATGTGAGGACGAGAGGGCACGAACCCCAATTCCCGAGATGAAGGGATCTTCGCGGTTGAGCCCGAGAATCGATGGCAATTATTCTTTGACGGAGCCGCTAACAAAGAGGAAACGGCGTCGGGATGCTGCTTGGTCGATCCGAAAGATGAGCATACACCCATAGCCCTCAAGTTGAACTTCCACGCCACGAACAATGTCGCCGAGTACGAAGCTTGCATTCTTTGGTTTGGAAGCTGCCTTAGAAAGGAATGTCGAGGAGCTCGAAGTTTATGGAGACTCGGCCACGATCATCAACCGGGTTTCCAACAAATGGAAGGCTGTGGACCCTAATCTGCGGCGGTATCATGCCCGTATGGAGGAGTTATTTGGACGGTTCGGAGAAGTGACTTTCCACTACTTGCGAGGAAAAGAACAGATTCGCGAGATGCCCTAGCTACTCTAGCCTCATTGGTAGAGATCCCCGAGGGAAAAGCCATAAAACCCTTAGAGTGGGTAGAAGAGAAGCCCCGGCCTTACATTTGTGAAGTAGACACAGGACCCGAGCCTATAAAGGAACCACTGGTACAATCAAATTTACCGGTTCCTCAAAGATGGAGAGTCGGCTTTCGAGAGACGAAGAAGGTAGACCAAAGAAGGTGTCGAGCCAAGAGCTTGCAAGCCTTGAAAAGGTTGGCCTCCCATTATGTCATTCTAGGAGGCAACTTTGTACAAGAAGCGGTACCAAGGACCACTCCTCTTGTGCGTCACTCAAGAAAGGGCCAAAGAGTTGATGGCCGAAGTCCACAATGGTCCCTGCGGTCCTCATATGAATGCGAGCCACGATGCAAGTGATCCTCGAGAATGGGTTACTCTTGGATTTCCATGGAAGCAGTGTGTCCGGCACGTCAGAGCATGCGACAAGTGCCGGCGGTTTGCCAACCTCAACCATCTCCCGCCTCATGACTGTCTTGCATGGCGACTCCTTGGCCGTTTGCAACTTGGGGTATTGACGTGATAGGGAAAATAGCCCGGCGAGGAAGCAATGGGCATGAATTTGTGCTAGTAGCCATCGACTACTTCACCCAGTGGGTAGAGGCCAAGTCCTACAAGGTCCTCACTTCGAGAAAGGTTGCCCGGTTTATCAAAGAAAACATAATGTGCGGATATGGGGTGCCCAGCGAGATCATTTCCGATAATGGGTCGCACTTTGAAGGAGGCTGCGATAGGTTCTTGTCGAGTTCGGAATCACTCGCCATAAGTCGTCCCCGTACGAGACCTCGAGACTAATGGAGCCGTGGAAGGCTGCTAATAAGACGCTCGAACGGATCATCAGGAAAATGGCCACCCGTGGTCGTGATTGGCCCGAAAAGTTGCACTTGGCACTGCTGGGGCTACGAACGTCTGTCGAGAACGGCTACGGGAGAAACTCCTTTTGCCTAACCTACGGGATGGAAGCGGTGTTACCGGTGGAGTTGGAAATCCCGTCATTAAGGGTCCTCTGGAAAACGGTGTCAATGAAGTAGAATGGTTGCGTAGCCGGCATGATGAGTTGGCCACCTTGATGAGAGAAGGCTAAAAGCCATGGAACACACCCGAGCCTACCGGAGGCGAATGGCGGAAGCGTTTGACAAAAGGTTAAGGCCGGAGACATCAAAGAGGGTGACTTAGTGTTGAAAGTGAAGCCCCCTACCGAGAGACAACCCCACAGGAAAATGGGAACCCGTTTGGATCGGCCCTTATGTGGTGCGAGAAGATACTATCGGGAGGAGCCATGAAGCTTGCGGACACGGATGGCAATCCCTTTGTCCACCCGGTCAGCGGTGATAAGCTCGAGAAGATACTATGTCTAAAAAAAAAAAAAAATAATAAAAAAAAAAAAAAAAAAATCTTAGTGCAAAAAGAGTAATACCCGGCTAAATTTGAAAACCCCAAAAAGGGCAGTCTAGGCAAAAGACAGGGTTGCACATAAAAAAAAAAAAAAAAAAAATCTTAGTGCAAAAAGAGTAATGCCCGGCTAAATTTGAAAACCCCAAAAAGGGCGGTCTAGGCAAAAAACGGGGTGCACATAAAAATAATAGAAAAAATATAGTTCACCGGAATGAACTACGAAGACTGAGCCCCTTAGTCTTTCTTGTAAAAGGGAACGTGGCAGCCATATATGGTTCGGTCTAAACAATAAAAAAGGGCAATCAAGCTTCCATGAAGTGCGTCTTAAACAATAAATAAAAATAAAGGACATTTCAGTTTTCATAAAACGGGTCCCAAGCAATAAGACATTTGAATTTCCATGAAATGTGTCTTGATTAATTTCTAAGATAATATTTCTTGTTCATTACAAGTTAAAAACTTCTTGATGAGTTCAAGCACGGTCTACTCTTGACTCTGCTAACTTTGCTACAAAGATCTAAAATACAAAAAATGCCTAAATAAACTAATGTGTTTGCAAAATGGCAATAAGGGAATCCTAAGAAAAGATGCGTCGGTCGTCATTATTTGAGTCTTCTTTGGTCTTCTTCCCTTTACCTCGCCCCGTCGAGTTTTCTTTATCTTCTTCTCTATAATGTCGGTATCCCTCATTCCGATCTCCGGTATCCTCACTGGAGCCTCCACCAAACCCGTGTCAATAAGTGCCCTCTCTGCGAGCACGAGTCCGCACTTCCTCCCTGCGAGCCTCGGTCAAAGGAGCGACCTCGGACAATCTCTTGTATCGAGCCTCCATATCTACGATCGGAGTCACCCGGCGGTTATGGCGACTCGCCTTAGCCTCGGTCTCCCTCGAGTCCTACTCGAGTCACGGTCGGCCCCAATAAAGCTGACGTCTCTCCCCCGAGAATGACACAGTCGCTCCCATTTCCCTCTCGTACCGGTCAGTAGACGGTGGTCAAGATGGTGCTCTTCTGCTCTGAAGATAGCCACTGGGTGGGAAAGCGGTGTATGTCCAAGCCCTCGAGAAGAATGAGAAAGGCATTTGGATCCCTCATATCGATGGCATCACCTCCGTGGTCCGGATGTCCTCCCGATCGCTCGATGGCTCCTGTAAAGCCCGGCTGCTGGATACCAAGCGGGGAATGTAGAAGGATGACCGGCGAAAACCACTGGAACCCTCACTATATAGGACTCCTGAAATATCCTCACAGTGCGCAACCTCCGGTGAGGTATCCACCAACGGATGTCAGAAGTGGATAGCCTAGCCATCGTCGGCTCCCGGCTACCACTGGTCTGTTGCCTTGGTGCACCTCTCAGAAATCACCCGAGGGCGAGTCGGCAAAGCCCACTGGCAAAGCCCGAGCCTCTCCTGCTGACCATAAAGTCGGCACGGTGGACTCCCGGACCTCATGAAATGGTCTCCCCTAGCCATCTGTCAATGCCATGCAATGTCTCTCCCAAAACCGGTGGGACAATGTCTTTCCCGGCTCTGATCTCGACCATGTCCAAGAGACCACCATGTGAGATCCCACGGACTCGGCGGTGAATAGAGCGAGAAAATATGCGAGAGAATAAAGGCATCCATAGCCACCGTGGTCGCGGCCATAGCCGGAGACCCAAACTGCCGGGATATCGAAAGGTCAATCTGTCAGGGGCTATCATCATCCTCGGCCTCTTCCCGAGAAATCTGCGAGAAAAGATGCAAGCTTTGCCGCCAGGCACGTCTTCGATCGGCGGAATAGATATAGCCTCAATTTCGGGACCCCCAATCAAGGCTCGGAAGTCTTCATGCGTTGGGACAATCTCGTTGTAAGAAAAGCGATAAACGTGTCTCCGGACGTCCCAAAACCTTCTTCTTTGCTCTCAAAAGGTCCCAATCGGGCGGGAGATCCCTCAAATGCCATAAAGACTTGATCTTGAAGGAAGAATCAAGCGGCCCCTTGTGAAATTGGAAGTTGTGCTTCACCCAAGATTGAAGATCGGACGAGAAACGGTCTCGCTTCCCCCTTTGCAATCGACGGGCTTCTCCATTGCAAAATGACCAAAGATGGTGTCTTTAAGTCCAATATGTGCTCACAGGAACAATTGGGACAAGTCTAGAGTGAAAATGAAATGAAATGGCCAAGCCTTGCTTTTATTCGAGAAAATAACCGGTTCGAGACAGGGCGTGAGCCGCACGGCTTCATTTGCCCTCGAGGACCAAACCGCACGGCTACATTTGCCATCTGCGAAAAAAATCTGCAGCAACCAAAGTTGCTGCCCAAGGGAGTTTTCACCCCACTTTCTCAACCAAGACACTGTACAAAAACATGTTCAAAGGTCACCCAAGCATTTATATATCATTATAAATCATTTTGGCCCGTTTCGGCCCCAATTCCAAGCAAAAAACTGCCCCGAGGCTCAAGTAATATGCAAATTAATAAAAGCATAAATAGAAAAGCAAATAAAACGTTAATACAATGTCTTCGCCCCATCGGCGCCCAAATAAAGCAAAAAATAAACAAAATGTGCATCAAAAACGTGTTCATTGTTTGTTTTTGTTCCTAAATCCACTCTAGAGACCTCCTAGGCCTCCGATTCTTCTTCTTCTTCATCATTTTGCTCGGCTCGTAGACGCTAGCCTCCCTCATCAAGTCCTCAGGGTCGCTCACATCGGACGAGATGGACATTATCGTGCCCGTACTCGGCCAGTGCTCCGGAATGTCGGCATTGGGTCCCCGTCCCGAGGCATGGCCTTTGGAAGAGTACTCGAGGCCGATGAGGTAGGCTGTGCCCCAGGCATGCCTTCTCTTGCGCCGGGCTCTGTGCGTCCGCCGCCTTTGAAGTGCGAGGCCGGCTTCCTCGAAGGGACCGGCACATGTCTTTCCGGCCCACGTTGCCGACCAATCTGTCATAGGTGCGAGTGGAACACGAGAAAAAGAGGAGAAAAATCTCGAGAAAAATCTCGAGAAAATCTCGGAATTGCAAAAAGCAAAGAAATGCGAAAAAGGGAAAGACCCTAAAAGTATACTTACGGTCTTTGTCGGGCGGCGGGGTATCTTGGGGCTCCCTAGTGTCGGGGACGGGAATCCTCATCCTCCTTGGAACTCCGTGGACCACGTATGAAATGTGCGCGGGAGGGATCGGCGGGTCGAAGGCTCGTCCTCCCCGTATCCACACAGTGACCGCCGGCTTCATCGGCTTACGTGGCGTCCTCGGGCGGCTGCTCCACAAACACGGCGTAGGGGTATCCATGTCAAAGTACTCCTCGGCGGCCACGCTGCACAGTACCTAGCAATCTCATGCACACTTGATCCACAGGCTGTAGCATCCGTCTTTGGAGGATCATGGGGAGTAATGGCGTCAATGGAGGGACATGGCCATCTTTGCCTAGAAAATCGGTCCCCCAAATAGATGACATCACATGTCGGCCCGTCGGCCATCTCCTGCTGCCTCGTCGCCTCAATGGCCTCTCCTAGCAAAATCTCAGGATACACCCCAAGGGTAGAAGTCCACTCCATCGTGTCCATCCCTGTTGATGACCGGCCTCACCATCTTATAATCAAAAGTGATCCGGATCTTCCCCGTGAACTTATCTCTCGCATCTCCCCTCCAGCAAACCATAGCAAGGAAGATGGTGATATCGCGCTGTTGGTTTCAAGGAAAGAACCCGATCACCTCACAGAACCAGACCTGCATGTTCAAAACATCAAAAGGGTCATTTCTCTCTCATAAAAGTCTCAAGACAAGAAAAGAAAGAGAAAGAGAAGAGGGACTACCTCAAGAGCAAATGAAAAGCAATCCATGGAGCGGCCTTGTTATTTGTACATATCCGAGAGAGAAGTAGAGCTCCGCCAATCCGGCCTCTCCCCGAGACCATCCCAATCCCATCTACATCCTCCAGAGAGTCGAGGAGGCAAGTCATGGCCAGCGTCCCAGAATTAGCAAAGATGGTGACCGACAGCATCAACCACACAAAGGCTCTAGCAAGCTGGTGGGCAGTCACCTCACTAACGGCAAAGTCCCGTATGCAGTTCTGGACTGCCACCTCGACGTTCCGCGTCTCCATCCCTAGCCCCTTGGGAATCAACTCAAACCCGACCAAAGCTCGGAACTCCTCCGCTGTGATATGGTCCCTCCAAGTCACGGGCCTCCCGGTGAGCGTAGGCCGGTGATAGGCTGTGAAATCGGCGGGAGTCACTTTGTCGGCTCTCCCGGCTCGGATGGAAGCTATGAGTGGTGTCCCACCAAAACTACGAATAGGGCTGGACCAAGCCCTTGCTCTTAGAAGTGATATGGATTCCCCTGCTGATCGCCTCGATGAATGAATCTAGGCCGGTAGCCCGCACCAGCTGCTTGGGGTTCACCCCATTCTTCTCGAAATCTGGCATCCTCTGCCAAAGCATTGCGATCTCGAGAAGGTCCTCTGGACTTGTTCTCCTGTAGGAAGCACAACAAAGAAATGTGTCAGTCCTTCATCATTTTCAAAAGCATGCATATATTCAAAAAGTGCACATGTTTTCAAAAGAAAAGCATTCATAAAATCTTTCTAGCATCCTTTGCATCAAAAAAGCGTCTTTCATCACTTGAAACACGTCATGTCAAGCCCCATTGCTTTCCTAAAGCACAAAATCACAATTTTCAAAATTCTTTGCACATAAGCATTATTTTTCAACAAAGTGGCATGCATGAATCCTTTTCATCTTCCAAAATCTTGTTTTCTCATTGATAATCAAAATTTTGACCTAGTTCTAGCACATGCAAGAACTCCGTCTCACTTTAAACAATTATCATTCTTACTTTATTTTCGAGAAAAAAGTGGGTCATTCTCATTATTTTTGTCAAATAAATTGCACATGCATGTTCTTAGCCTCATAGGTTAATCATCAATGTCTCAAAATCATTCAAAAATCCTAGGAAAATCCTAGAAAATTCCTAAAATTCGGGTCAAGCCCTAAATCAATCAATACTCAATCAAAATCGACGGAATCGAGCCAAATAAGAACGCTTACCCCAACCGATCGCGGGTTCGTCGATTTGTGCTCTCTTCTCCCCGGATAGAGCTCCGATGGAGGCGTAAGAAAGTCGTACTTTCTCTCCGTTCGAACGAGTTCCTTCCTCCTCCTTTGAGCGGCCGCGGAGATGTTTCTTCTAGCTTGTCTCGGCATAGGATTGCCCTCCGGATCCATTCTTGACCAAAGGAAGCAAGGGGATTGAAAGAATTTCGAATTCTCTTCCTCTCTTCTCTCTCTCTTCCTCGGCGTGTTCTTGGGCGGCGGTAATGCCCAATGCCCGTTCAAATCTATTTTAAATAATCTGGAAAAATTAATCTTCTAGCCGTACGGCTTCTTTTCCTCCCTCTCATGCGGGGCGGCCTCATTCGCTACGAGCGAAATTACAATTTTGCCCTGGACTTTCCACTTGGGCCTACAATTCCCGTTATCCTTTAACTAAGATAACACCCTTTTCGAAAGATATCCACTTATCTCCTAAGCAATTAAGCTTTCTTCCCGGTCGCCTCAGTTAATTCCGTTATAACGGGATAACGCTAGGTGACAACCTCCGAATTGTCAGAACTCTAAACTTAAGCTACCTCTATCACGAATAGTGAAGTATGCTCAAGTTCTTCTAAACTTAAGCTACCTCTATCACGAATAGTGAAGTATGCTAAGTTCTCTAAACTTAAGCTACCTCTATCACGAATAGTGAAGTATGCTAAGTTCTCTAAACTTAAGCTACCTCTATCACGAATAGTGAAGTATGCTCAAGTTCTTCTAAACTTAAGCTACCTCTATCACGAATAGTGAAGTATGCTCAAGTTCTTCTAAACTTAAGCTACCTCTATCACGAATAGTGAAGTATGCTCAAGTTCTTCTAAACTTAAGCTACCTCTATCACGAATAGTGAAGTATGCTAAGTTTCCAAACTTTAGCTACCTCTATCTCCTCGATAGTGACGTAAGCTCTAGTTTGTTCAGGTGACAACCTCCATTAATTGTCAATCAGGTGACAACCTCCATTAATTGTCAATCAGGTGACAACCTCCATTAATTGTCAATCAGGTGACAACCTCCATTAATTGTCAATCAGGTGACAACCTCCATTAATTGTCAAAACCTCAAGGATCCTAGACATCGTTCCTAACTATCTAGTGATGCTTGAACTACGACCAAGGCTTGATTCCTCTGGGATACGTAGGTAGCCTTTCATAAAAGGTCCAGCCATCCGACCACTTTGGTCACCCTGTTCCTTCGTCACTCCTCAGTGATGAAGTAGTCCCTCATAGAGGTCCAGATATCTGACCACATCGGTCACTTCTAGCATATCCCCGGTAGGATCAATTGCTTGACCTCTTAGGTCATTTTCTCTTCTACTTCCCCGGCCAAGAGACCGGTTTCTCTTCTCCATTCCTCGGCGGACCCTATTTCCGAACTACGGCTGGCTTGATTCCCACTCGGGATACGTAGGTAGCCTTCCGGAGGTTCGGCCACTCGACCACCTCGGTCTCTCAATCCGTCTCGGCATTCGCCGAGATCGGATCCTTTTCTATCGACAACCCCACTCGCCTTGCAAGTGACGTTGCCGAGGGGCTTCGTAAGTACCCAAATCGCTCATGCCTTAGGTTAAATTTCCGACAATTTCGGTAAGTTTCCCGGTAATTCCCCGGACCTTCCTAGTGTTAGGAAATATTCGAGCTGTTCCAAATTAATTAAGGGCTGAAAGGGAAGCTTCCTAATTAAGAAACACGTTTTTCTTAATTAGGAAACTTCTAGAATTTGCCACCTTGCATGTTTCTAGAAACATCTTTGAGTCATGAGGATAATGCCGCACGGCTGCATTAGCTCAAGGTCTCTGGCCGCACGGCTTCATTGGCCTTATCCAGACTGCCTATGAATAGAGCCCTCCTCTACCCATTTTAATCATCAACAAAAAGCATAATACTCTCATAATACGAAGAAGATCCCCCAAAGAGCTACCGGAAGTCGAAGGTGAAGAAGAAGGCCAAGAAGCCACCTCCCTCCTCCTTGAAGATCCCAAGATCAACCTCTCCTCCTAGCTCCGTCCAAAGAAGAAGAGGAAGCCATTGGTAACCTCGCACGCCCTAAACTTGCATTCTAATTGCTATATGTGATTCTACTTGCTCATTGCATTCATACATTGCATTTATCTTGCTTGGGACTTGGTAGTTTATCATAAAGATCATATCTTTATCCCTCTTTCCTCCTTTGCATGCATTAGGCATCCTTTGCCATTAAAGATGTAATCTTTGAATCAAAGGTGCATCCTTTGCACCTAAAAAACCCATTTTTCAATAAAAATATCATCTTCATGCATCCTTTGCATATAAAAATCCAATCTTTATGATAAAAATGCATCCTTTGCATATGAAATCCTTTTTCAAGCATCCTTTGCATTAAAGATCATATCTTTATCCCAAATTAGCATCCTATGCTTTTCAAAATGCAATCTTTATGCATCCTTTGCATATTTAAATCCCAATTTCTTCATAAAAATGCATCATTTGCATAAAAATCATGTCTTTATGCATCCTTTACAAATAAAGATCATTTCTTTAAATCAAATGCATCCTTTGCAACCCAAAAATGTCATCTTTTCACTAAAAATGTCATTTTTACATGCATTCCCCCATGTCCCCATTAGCAACCTTGGAACGGACCGGTGTAAAAGATCCTATCTTTACATCGTTCCTTCCATAAAGGTTTCATAATTTCTTTAGAAAGGGACAACCTTGAACCCTATATCTCCGATTATCACTTAAGATGAGTATGAAGCATCTATATGAGCTCGACCGTCTTAAAGTGTAGGATTGATGGGCTAAGGACCCTCCTTTTCTAAAGAACCTCATCTTTGACTATAAAAGGGAGTCATTCTTTCGATCACGCAAGTCCCGAGGTTAAAATGCGATGATCACAAGTCCAAGATGAGGACGGGATCATAATCCCGAATACATAAAATCTAAGAAATCCCGAGCGACAACCAATAAATGGTTTGTACGTCCGGAAGACGACTTAGGACATTCCCTCCCTTTATTTTCAAACACATGCACACAAGAAAGCACACAAGCAAGCACAATTAATGGGATCTTGGGAGACTTGCTCCGGCAAGGCACCTTGGGTGAACGACGATCCGTTCTTCCCAAGGGGTAACTTAACCTCCGAACCCATAAAACCTTTTTTCAAAGTTTTGAGGTAATCAAAATGGCGTGGCGACTCCGTTTTTCAAATTAAACCGGATGTCTTCAAACTCGCGTGAATTTCCAAAACACACAAAAATTTGGGACACACATTCACACTAATGTAACTGAACTTTGATTTTTTTTGAAGAAAATTTAATTATATTACTCATTTAAAAATATTACTAATAAATAATTTTAATGTGAAAATAAGTATATTTTAATATTTCTTTGGTCAAATAAAATTTGGATGACAAAATAGAATATTTCAACAAAAGAAAGTAGCAATAAATAAATAAGTAAATAAAACATGTTGGTAGGTATATTACCATTTTTAAAGATAATCTTAATTATTTAAGATTTGAATTTACCTTACCAAACAAGCTTAATTTTTTAATGTCTTAAGTGTTCCAAATTAAGAGATTAATTTGGTTAACAAACAAGCAATAAGTGTCAACTCGTGCTACGCACGGAATTTTATATCTAATTATATTTTTTTTATCAAATTAATTGTTTTGTTATATTTTAATTTTATTTTAAAGCTCATAATTAAAATGAAATCAACTTGATTTGTTTTATTAATGTCAGGTAAGAAAATTTAATAAAAGTATTATAAAATTTATATCCTGTGTGATTTCACATTCTCTTTTTGTTAAGCTATTTTATTTTTATTTACATCTTTTTTTCCGATTTCTATTAATGTTCAGGAAGAATTTTATTTTAAACTTTAAAATTATTTATGACAAATGATAGTGATATATGCTTAAAAAGTTTCACAGTGTGTGTATGAACATTGACACAATTCCGTCAGTAACAGTAAGCATGGTTTTTTTCACAAACATTTTACTCACTGAATGGTCCGTAAATATTACCCACATACATATTTCCGTAGGTAATGACACTAGTTATTGACGGAAATTTCATAGGTAACAAAATTTCTATTTAAAAAAAAAAACAGTTTCTCAAACAATCGAATTTTCGTCAATACCGATAGAATAATTATGTCAGTAATTTTCGTAAGTAAACACACTGTTTCCAGTAGTGTAACATCAAATTTAGAAATAAAACACAGTAATGATTTAGATTTTGTTCCACTCACTCTGTTCCTAAATAAATGTAAAAATAATAATCAAACTTACTCTTGATCAATAGCAAATTTGAATATATTTTTGACATTCATATAAGGACGGCGAGAGTAGCTTCTACTATATGTAATGGATGTGTCATAAAATTTGATGGGCTAATGCTCTAAGAAGTAAATTGTTTATAATGACACATTAGAAAATTATATATGTGTCACACTTAACCCTAAATTTAATAGATGAACATCTATATCTAATGTTTTGTATCTAGAAAGAAACCTCATCTAGCATTTGGAGATGCTCTATCCGCACCAGCGCTGCTACTCCATTTTCAACACTAATAATTGATTTTTTTTAGAAATGGAGAATTTTAAAACGGAGTATTTTTTAAACGAAGAGTTTTTAAACGGATTTTTTTCTGTAATACGGTTGGTAAATTATTTTAAAACGCTAATTGGAAATTTGAATAATTATTCACAATGACATTTTTATCCTTTTTAGAACTAACATGATTTATTTCATACGGCAGTATTTTTTTCAATCATTCAGAATAATAACATAGAAATATAAATAAAATAATATTGCATTGAGAAGCACTTGTTGGTGTTTATTTAAAATTAAAAGTACTACTTGTTGGAGTTGTAGACAATTCATAGCAAAAAATAAAAAGTAGTTTAACCAAACAATAGTCAATATATAATGTATGAAATATTGAAATAGTATACACCATATTATCGATATTGAACGTTGGTAACTCATTGGGTGGTCTTCTTCCCTTGGGCTTCATCTATGTATGGTAAACTATGAAAGATGAAATTTTTCGTGAATCTAAAATGAGGAGGACATCTTATGGTAAAGGTGAGAGCTTAAAAGTACCATTTGATGAATAAATATTTAGTTTTTATAATCTTGTAGTAGCATTAAAGATGAAGGTACTACTAACTTATGAGATTTTTGGTAATCTACATTTTACTTTAGTTTATGAACCACTTCATTTTGAGGAAGAAATATTGCTATTGATTTAAAATTACATTAATTTCACGTAATATGCAAGTTATATTAATAAAATGTAAGTCAGAGAATCTTTATAATTTTAACATTTTTTCACCTAATGTTTAATCTTCTTTTAAGTATATCATTTTATTGGATTTTTTGAGTCAAATAAGTTAGGATAAATCTATCTTTTCACTTCATATCATTTAAAATTATGTTGATACTTAAGTTATATTAATGAAATTAATTATGAGACTTTTGATAATTCCAAGTTTATTATCTTTTAGGACTTGTTATCACTTATATTTATTACATAGTATTTTTTTTTTTAGTTATTTTAATGGATGATGACTTTGCCTCTTCATTATTTGTTATTTAAGTTCTATTAATTAAATCAAAATATAAGTCTTTTGATAATCTCAAACCTATTTAACGTGAGTTCATATTCCTTTAACAGGTATAACATGTACATTTTAAGAACAAAATAAAGTTAATTCATGATAAATCTGACTTTGTTTTCATATAATATTAAAATAAATTTCATTGATAACTAGAATTAGGAGAACTTTGATAATCTCAAACTATTTCTTTTAATGTTCCATCTTCTACGACTTATTATATGCACATACATTTTTTATATGTTATAATTTTTAATTTAATTTGATTCATAAGAAGAGACTTTTGATAATACAAATATTATTTCATCTAATCATTCATCTCCCTTTTGGACTTATAGCATAAACAAAATAAAATTAATTTATGATGATTAATCTAACCTTTGATTTTATATCACTTTTCATATTCAATTCATTTAAATTAATTTACATTAATATTTTATCTAATGTTCCATCTTCTTGGATTTATTATATGCATATATATTTATTAGATGTTTTAGTTTTTTATTTAATTTGATTTATAAAAAAAATACTTTTGATAATCTAAATATTATTTCACCTAATGATTCATCTCCTTTAAAGGCTTATTGCATTTACAAAATAAAATTAATTCGTGATGAATCTAACATTTGATTTCATATCACTTATCATATTCAATTAATCATTTAAAGTAAGTTACATTAATAATATAAATAGAGAGATTTTTGATAATCTTTATTTTTTGTTACCTAATTTTCCATCTTCTCTAGGAACTTATTAGAAGGACACATATTTATTACATGTTTTTATGCTCAAATTACTTTGATTAGTGATGAAAAGACTTTTGATAATCCAAAAAATTATTAAAGTATTAGCCTTTTGTTAGTTCCAAATTCCATCTTCTCTTATAAATTATTAAATGCAATTATATTTATTAAGTAATGTTATTTTAGTTGTTTTAATATATGATGAGTTTGCCTCTTTATTATTTGATATTTAAGTTGTATTAGTTAAATCTTATGAGTATATTGATAATCATGATCTTATTGAACTCAATTTATATGTTTCTTTATAAGTTATTACATGTAAATAATTTTAAATTAAGATACTTTTGATAATCACAAATTTATTTTACATAATGTTTCAACTTTTTTTAAGACCTTTTAAATGCACATATATTTATTAAATATTTTTATTTTGGGTTAATGACAATTTAGGGCCTGAAGTAGAGGGGGTAGTGTCGGTTAGGGGCCCCATATCTAATTTTCGTCAAATCAGGGCTCAATATCTAAATTTTTCGTCAATTAAGGGCTTTTTGACGATTTTCGTTAGAAAAGTCAGTTAAGTGACATGTGCCACGTATGTGCTGGACAAGTTGGACTAAATTGAAATGCAAATTAGTTATTAAGGAGTGAAATGTAAAGTTTTAAAAATTGATAACTGTTACAAAATATTTTTTTAAAAATAATATTTTTTGAAAATATATATATTGTGAAAAGCATTATTTTTTTTTATAATTTTTAAACTATGTTAAAATAAATGTTATAAATATAAAAAAATTGTATTTTTTTTAAAAAAAATTATTTAATTTTTAAAGTAAATCTTGTAAAATAAATGTTATAAATATAAAAAATATTGTATTTTTAAAGCAAAAAAGTAATTTTTTTAAATAATAATTAATTTTTAACGTGAATCTTGTAATATTTTTTTTAAAAAAATAAAAGTAAGTGACATGTCACTTAAATCTTTTTGATTTAGAAAATTTTATTTAAAAAATTGCCAATTTTTATTTAATAAAGATAATTTTATTTAAAAAAGATAATTTTATTTAAAAAAGATAATTTTATTTAAAAAAAATGTAATAAATTTTTATTGCAAATTTTAGAAATGAAAAAATTCTTGTAATAAATTTTTATTGCAAGTATAATTTTAATTGCAAGTATAATTTTAATTAATTCTTTATTAATTGAAAACACCCACATTAATTTTACCACCGTCAACCCACCATCTCCGCTAACAACCCTTCATCTCCATCATCAAAACACCCACAGTCAATTCCAATCTTACCACCCACGACTACCACTGTCAAAACCAACCCCATCATCACTGTCAAAATCAACCACCACCAATATCACCACTATAACCACCAACGCCAAAACTACCGACATCTAGACCACCAATTAATTTGAAATCTGGATTTTTCAAACAATTTTCGTCTTTCTCAGTCAAATTCAAAATCTGGGTATTTCACCAAAACTCAACAACATCAATGGCGGAGGCTCCTTTCCCACCACAGACACACACAGAACGGTGGTAAGAAATTCAAAACGAAAAATTGAATCTTTGTTCAAATCAAAATTCATCAATGGCGGAGGCTCCTTACCTTCACAGATCACGATTTTCCTCTTTCGATTTTCGAATTTCATCTCAATGTCAACACCCTCGAACTGACTTTCAAATTTCATCTCAATGTAAACACCATCCTCACCTGCCATAACCACCACCACCACCACCTCCTCACCCAACCACCACTATCCACCACCAATACAACCACCAGTATACCCACCATCAATCGCTCATCGTAACATTCCTCGGCTTCTCAATTTCATGCCCCCAATATTTCCCTAACCAACGTCTTCAACCCCGCCGTCCTCAACCACCACTGATCCAACTTATCCGCCGCTAATTCCCTCAGATCCACCGTATTTCCAAACACATTACGCCGAAATCAAGCTTCACAAACCACACATTTACAGTGAGAACAGACACGAAGGAGATAGAAATTGACCTAATTTGAGAGATTGTTGTGAAATTGGAATACCCAGTTGCCTCAAACCACTCCATCTCCATTGAGGAAAAGATGAAAGACCCAATTGAGCTTTCCCTTCAAACTAAGCTTTCTAAACATTGATTGTTTGGGCGTCGTCCAACGTTGACAGGGAGGGGAGGGTGGGGTTTTATTTGGGCGTCGTCCAAACAGATAAAGAGAGAGATGAAAGAGAGAGGACTTGAATGTGTAGACGCGGCGGATGGGCTTTGGTGGGTGGCTGAGGTCGCCGGCCTGAGAAAGTAGAGAGAGAGAGAGAGAGAGAGAGAGAGAGAGAGAGAGAGAGAGAGAGAGAGAGAGAGAGAGAGAGAGAGAGAGAGAGAGAGAAAGTGAGGCTTTTTTATTTGGAATTAAAATAATTTCATTTAACCCCCATATTTTTAAAATATTTTATTTAACCCCTTAAAAGTTAGTGCCAATTCAATTTAGTCCAACTTGTCCAGCACATGCGTGGCACATGTCACTTAACTGACTTTTCTAACGAAAATCGTCAAAAAGCCCTTAATTGACGAAAAGTTTAGATATTGAGCCCTGATTTGACGAAAATTAGATATGGGGCCCCTAACCGACACTAACCTCTATACTTCAGGCCCTAAATTGTCATTTGCCCTTTTATTTTTAATATAGTTTGATTCATAATGAAGTTACTTTTGATAATTTAAACATTGTTACACATAATGCTTCATCTTTTTTAGAAAATATTGCATGAACATACATTTATTGAACATTTTTAGTTAAATAATAAAAATAATAATCATATAACTTTTGATTTTAATATCAATTAATATTTAAGTTATATTAATGGAAATAAAATTTTGAGACTTTTGAGAATCCATTCTATCTTCCTTAAGGACCTATTACCCAATATTTCATTTTTTTTATAAAACTTACTTGCAAATATACTTCTTACATTTTTTATTTTTAAATATTTTGAATCTTGATGATTTTTTTTCATGTAATCTCTATATGGAATACAGTTAGTACAATAATGTATTAAAAAGATCAAGTTATAATAATTTTGATAATCAACATCACTATTTAGTTCATGAATTATCTGCATGTAATATACGGATGTATTACATAAAAATATACATGAATTATTGAAAATATGAAATATGAAATTAGTTTTAGTGTTAAAAAACAAAAACATCACTGTTTTCGACATTTATATTTTGAAAACAACTAAATTTTTATTCTTTATCTAGCTTTCTTCGAATGCCTCCACACCCCATGAGCTTCTTTATCATTTGAATGTCCACATTCTGCCTATGTCTCAATATCTAGGCTACATTTTAATAAAATTATAATATAATTACTTATATGTGAATAAAAATATAATGTACTTTGGATATGAAAATTAAACCCCTTTTATTCAATAAAATAGGTCTTTTAGCACCAACTTGCCTATGATCTTAATCATCTTGTTTTTGTTTTCCCTAGTTGTACACTTTTGTTAATGGAATTTTTACCAATAAGCCCCGATTAGAAGGTGAAATTTATATATAAAAAAAAACACCACATTTCATATTCTACGTTGGGGTCCATAAATTAAAATTCATTTTACCAATAAACCCCCCATCTCCTTTTAAAATACTTCATCCGTCCACTTCAAGGTTCCTACTTTTCTTTTTGGTCCGTCCCACTTCAAGGTTTCCTTTCATAAATGGCACGTTTTAAATATATTTATATCCTTATGATTTAATATATTTACAAAAAAACCATTCATTATACCCTTATAAAGTTAACATATTTACAAAAAAATCAATCACTAACTTACTATTCCTCCCACTCATTCTTTCTCCTATTAAATATTTTTAACTTTTACATTCTCTCTCCTCTAATCTTCTACCCACTTTAAAAAAAAACAATCATTAACTACTATTCTCTATCCCACATTTAACTTTTACATTCTCTTTCCTCTAATCTTCTATCCACTTTCAAAAAAATTTCTTAAAATGCGTGAAACCAATACCAAGGAACCTTGGTGTGGGACGGAGTGAGTATTTCATAATACCAAATCTCCTTTTAAAATATTTAATAACTAGAATAAGCCCGTGTTCGAGGACACGTTATTCTTTTTTTTTTTTTTAATTAAGCTCGTGTCGGACACGTTTTTTTTTTTTTTAATTTAAAAAACAAAAAAAAATTTTAAGGGCAAAATGGGAAAGAGACAAAATAGTAAGGACAAACTACTGTTCATGGTATAGTGGGGGTCTAATTTATACTATAGATACCAAACTTAATACCAAACTACCCTCACTCACAACTACAAGTCCGTTTCTCTCTCTAATCGCAATTCCGATCTTCTCTATCCGCAATTCTGATCATCAATTTCGTATTTCCGATCTCTCTCTCTCTCACGCACCACGACGATGGGTGCCTACAGAGCCGATGACGATTACGATTACTTGTTCAAGGTCGTTCTCATCGGAGATTCCGGCGTCGGCAAATCTAACCTTCTCTTTAGATTCACCCGTAATGAGTTCAGCCTCGAGTCCAAATTTGAACTGGGTATGGTGTTGAAATTGGGTTGCCTGTGTTGAAATTGAGAGATGGTACGTATTCATTGAAATTACTCTTTACGATTTGTTCGTGAGGGCCTGGAGGGCGTGACTGTGGTTGAAGCAAATAAGTAAGTTTAATTGTGCAGAGATGGGGCTCATTTGTTTAGCAAGCTTACTAGTTGGAATGACGACATTATTGACCAAATGTTGGTATCTCATGTGTCTGATTTCATTAATGTCTTTTGTAGGTCGTTTGATGGGCTCTGTTCTAGATTGCAAAACTTGTTGAACCGCTTATGGAAAGTGGTTTCTGAGAATAATGCTGCTAAGAAGGATGATATAGTTGGACTGTCCTTTTCTGCAGTTCAGATTGTTAATACTGTAAGATATTGTAAGATGTCAGATTATTTCTCTTTGTTCTTTCTTATTGATGTTTTCATACTCCTCTGTTTGCATTGTGATTTTGACAGTTAAGCTTTGAATTGTTGCTCACATTTGCCTAGGCTCTAAAACATTGTTGATTGCAGATGTTCTGCTCCATGACCCAAAATCAGAAGGAGCAGAATAGGGCTGCTGTTTTAAGGTTGTTTCTTGTGCTCCTTGATCAATCATTCGATCTTAATGTTTTTGCTCCTTTCTTTTCCACAAGGCTCAGCTAGTCATATCCGTTTGCTGTATTTGATGCAGGTTGCTCGCCCAAGTAATAAGCCAAACACCGCCTCTTTTTTCCCCTGACCAAATGAAAGAGGTGTGGTATATAGCAAGTTGTATTAGTTTAGGTGTCCTTTTGTGTAGGAATATTTACCTTTGTTTTTTGGTCAGGTTCTAGCCATGATACCATCAAATGACTCTTACGCTCTTCCGTTGAGTTCTAAAGAAAGAGATAGCAAAATGGAGAAACAGACCCATGAGAACGTGAATCTAAACAATACTGATGCGTTAGCTGAGAATGCTAATAAAGATTCGGGTTTCGTTAAGGAGTGTGTGTTAGATGTCATTGCCATTGATTCTTTAGATCAGAATGACCAGCGCTTGTTGGAACCCGGGAGACAAGGAGTATCAAATATGAAGAATAGAGTCTCGCTTCCTCTGCTTGACCTCCATAAGGATCATGATCTAGACAGTCTTCCATCCCCCATAAGGGAAACATCATTGCGCTTACCCTTAAACAAAGCACTCTTTCCTGGAGAGAAAGTAATAAGACCTGAGTGGCCAGCCCCTCAAGAGTCTCTTGGGCCGAAAGTTGCTGCTCCCCGTCGTTATGATAATACTGATGCTTTTAAAGCTGTTTCGTCTTATCAACAAAAGTTTGGGCGTAGTTCATTTCACATGAATGATAGACTTCCAAGCCCAACTCCCTCTGAAGAAAGTGGAGATCCAGGCGGCGATACTGGTGGGGAGGTTTCAAGTTTTCCAACAACTCAAAAGACCAGCTCTTTAATTGAATCGACTTGACACGCCCGACAGTTTCAATTGTGCCTCAGGTGGACATTCTTATGGAGCAGCCACTTTTAAATGTCAGAAATGCAGACCCTGTAAGTTCTACATTTACTTCTGCAATGAGGGTTCTAACTAAAAGTAAAGATCCTAGACTCAGGCGGCATGTCAAATCAAACTCTGGTTCCTTAGATCTCAATCAATGTTCCTTGCCCATGTTGAATAATCAATCTATAGTGGAGCCTTTTGCGAAACTATTAGAGTCAAGGAAGCAAAGGAGTTTTAGTGAACCAGTTTTGATAGATGGTCCGGCACTGAAAAGGCAAAAAAATGAGTTGACAGTTTCAAGGATTTTTAGGGATGTCCAAGTTGTTTCACAAAGTGGCGATTGGTTAGAGGATAGAGGTTGAGTTGGGTTGCCGGCCTCGAACAGAAGCCATGGTATAAAAAGAGCACAAACTGATTCTAGGGGTGTGTAAAATGCAATAATGACCTCTCTAACTGATACTTATAGCTTGATGCCCAATGTAGCTAATCAGAATGAGCACATGCCTCTTATCAATGGGAATGCTACAGCTTCTATCTAGTATATCCAGAAGGGTATTACTGTAAATCCTGATATGTTGATGAAACTATTAGTGATGGAGCAACAGAAGTCTATTGATTCTACTAAGTATGTGATGCAATCTCCAAGCTTGAGTTCTGTCCTCACAGCAGTTCCTGCAATGACTATTGCTCCTCCCAAACCCTCTGTTATTGGCCAGACGTGACAAGAAAATCCCCAGACAACTCAAACATCTTCAATGGTGAGCATTCACTTGTGGTCAAATAACCCCGTTCATGTTTCAAATTTACTAGTGTGAGCTATCATGCTTCTAACATTAGATTTTCTCTATCTGTCTGCTTCTTTACGCTGTTGGAAAATAGGCTCATAAATTTGTCGACTTTGCTTTTCTTGAGGTTTCTATAATCATCTTTGAGATGCTTTTCTTTCCTTGCTTTTCTTGAGGTTTACCCATTATTTATATGTTAATCATGATTGTTTGTGCACAACTGTGAGGTCAATTTCTCAGTTATTATGATTGTTGAGGTCAATTTCTCAGTTATGATTATTGAGGTCAATTTTTCAGTTATTGTGCAATAGATTTCACTATTTTTATGTCATTCTTTTATAGAACAACAATGGGGTCTATTTCACAGTTGTTGGTTGTGATGTGAATAAGTGTGAAATGTTTTTCACACTTCTAAAACTGTGAGGCCAGTTTCACATTTATTTATGAATGTGAAATGGTTTGTTTTTGACCTTTCTAAACTGAGAACTGTGAGGTCAATTTCACAGTTAATTTGGTACTTAGTATGTTTGGTTTACCCGTTATTTATCTGTTATTCATGAATGTTTGTGCACAACTGTGAGTTCAATTTCTCAGTTATGATTGTGAGGTCACTTTCTCAGTTATTGTGCATAACTGTGTGATAGATTTCAATGTTTTATGTCATTCTTTTATAGAACAACTGTGAAATCTATTTCACATTTGTTGAAAAATAATTTTTTTATATTTATAAAATTTGAAATATATGATGAGTAAACTTGTTTGTTTCGTCTTGGCGATGCGATTAAAACAGTGATTTCTATTAATTTTTTCGACTTTTAAATTTTGAGATATTGCATTTTAAAAATTTAAGAGAAAAAAAAGGAAGAGAGAAAAGGAGAGAGAAAGAAAGCAGGTAAGGCATCCGTCACATGAGAGAGAGAGAGAGAGAGAGAGAGAGGGTATGAGGGGCAATTTGGTTCAGAAAAATTGAGGGACTTTTTGGCTGTTTTGATAATGTTAGTCCTTAAAGGTAGTTTTTATTTGGCTGGGGGACTAATTGGTCAAAGCCTCTTTGTCAATTGTAGAAGTGATTTGTCAATTGTAGAAGTGATGATCCATGTTTGTTGTACACTTTTACCGATATCTCTAGTAATATTACCCAAATCCGCCCCATATAGTCAAGTGCAACTTTTTTTTTTACTGCAATATAATATTATATTATATGTTTTTGTCAAATATTAAAAAATATATAAATCATTTTTTCGAAGTCCATCATACTTGTTGTTTTCAAGATTAAGGAATTGTATTGGTATATGGACATTCGTTATTCGTTGACCAACTTCGAAAATGTCTATGACATTTTCAATGACATCTACATTTGTCCAATTTATATAATAGTTATTAATGTTGTAAACTGATAAAAAAATAAAAATAATTTAGTAAGAATAAACGTAGATAATGCTTGCCGCATAAATTATTCCTATTTGCACTTGCGTTTTCAAGCTTGTCAATTGTGATGATTTCAAATGAATATTGAGGAATCTTTAATATATACTCAATAATTTCCTCTATTTGTGTCGAAGCATCAAATAAAACGAACAAATCATGTTGTATCACACGGTAAGATGGCTTGGACAAATCGACATTGAAATTCTTCATAGTGTAGCAACCTCCCTCGTTAATAATACCCTTGAAATCGGGTATGTATCGACTAGGTATACAACAATAGATTCAATCTCCCTACAACAAAATTATTATATATATATGAGTTTGACGCAGCACGGAAGCACGATAGATTCGTGATTAGCGCACTAATCACAAGAATTCTTCAAGCGAAGAACCCTCAAACACAAGAACTGGAATCCACCAGAAAATAAACTGGAATCCACCAGAAAAAGAGAAAAACTCTTCAAAATTATATATCAAAAAGCTGATTTTCGGATTACACCCCTAGGCCTATTTTATAGTGCCCATAAAACTTGAAAAACAATTCTAAACCTTCTAGAATTACTCCTAACATATATGATAACTAAATAGGACTCAAAAACTAGTAAACCTCCTCAAAATCTGCTCTAAAATCATCTCTAATCAACCTATTAAAATTAATGACGAAAATAAGAAATAAAATATAAACTAAAACAAATTAAATCCTAAGATATTAATTAAAATACAACTAAATATAATTGCATAGTTGTTGTAATAATAAGAAGAAAGAAAAATATTCATCCAATAATGTCATACAGTATATATTAGTGTAAAGATTGAATATGCTTATTATTTGAGAAAATTAATTATAACTATACATTTCACATTTTCTAATCAACTATTTTACATACCTATTAAATTTGAATTTATCATTGATTTTAACTATTCTATTTATATTCATACATTTTCATATCTAAATTAACTTCTATTTAACTAGTACATGTACTATATGTAAGTGTACTACATACAAGTGTACTATATCTAAGTTAATAATATACTCCCTCCGTCTCTAAAAGATTGTCCTGTTGTACATTTTGCAATTATTAAGGAAGAGCTTTACCTTCTTGTACCTTAGTAGATTTGCACTAACATTCATGCCTAAGTTTAGAAATGGGACATACTTTTTGGGACAAGTCAAAATGGCAAATGAGACAATCTTTCAGGGACGGAGGGAGTATGATAAATGTACTTTATTAAATTTGAATTTATCTTTAACTTTAACTATTCTATTTATATGCATGCCTTTTCATATCTAAAATTTTACTTTCATTTATTAGGTACATGTACTATATCAAAATGTACTATATCTAAGTTAATAAAACATGATACATGTACTTTGTTAAATGACCAAATAATTTAGTCCATTACATAATCAAATAACTATTCATCGTATATAATAGTTAAATGTATACATCTTTATTTACTTGGATATGTAGTCTTACTATATAATAGTTATCCCTTTGCATACATATACTTATCGATGGAAGGTATCAACTAATTCATATAATTTGAAGTATAGCAAGAATTTGGAAGATCATCCCACTTGAAAGCATGCAAATTCAAATAATGCCTATAACGCACAATGTGGCACAAACCAGAGGTCTTTTCACCGACTTTAAAATACTATAGTATAGATTTAAGTTCCATTAATTAAATGAAAACACGAGTATTTTGCATAATCTTAAACTTATTTAACTTGTTACAACATGTACATTTTAATAACAAAATAAAATTAATACATGATTAATATAACTTTGATTTCATATCATATTCAGTTTAGTTAAATTAAATTTCATTGATAAATAAAATTAGGAAAATTTTGATAATCTCACATTTATTTTACCTAATTTTCCATCTTCTAGGGATTATTATATGCACATATATTTATTTGATGCTTAATTCTTAATTTAATTTGATTCATAAAACATAGACTTTTGATAATCCGAATATTGTATTAACTAGTGTTCATCTTCCCATATGACTTATTGTATAAACAAAATAAAGTTAGTTCATGATGAATCTAACTTTTAATTTCATATCACTTAACGTATTTAATTTATTTTAATTAAGTTACATTAATAATATAAATTAGGATATTTTTGATAATCTCATGTTTTTGTTACCCAATGTTCCACCTTCTCTAGGGAATTATTAGAAGCACATATATTTATTATATATATTTATGTTCCAATTATTTTGATTCATGATGAATAGGCTTTTGATAATCTCAAATTTCATCTTATCTTATGACTTATTAAATATGAACTTTATTTATTATGTAATGTTCTTTTAGTTGTTTTAATTCGTAATGAGTTTTACTCTTCATTATTTTATATTTAAGTTGTATTTGTTAAATCCTATTAGTCTTTTGATAATCCTAAATTTATTTAACTTAAGTCTCATGTTTCTTTAGAAGTTATTACATGTACATATTTTTAAATTATGAGACTTTTGATAATCATCAATTTATTTTAGACAGTGTTTCAACTTTTTTAGTGATCTATTAGATGCGCATATATTGATTAAATGTTTTTATTTTTAATATAGATTGATTCATAATGAAGAGAGTTTTGATAATCCAAACATAGTTTCACCTAATGCTTCATCTTTTTTTAAAAAAAAAAATTGCATGAACATATATTTATGGGAAAATGACAAATTAGGGTACAAAGTTTAGAGGAATGTGCCAATCAGGATCTGATATTTCAATTTTGTTAATTTAGGGTCCAAAGTTTCCAAGGTTGTGCAGTTAGGGGTTTATGGACTAAATTACAAAGAAATAGCAGTTAAGTTACACGTGCCTTGCATGTGTAACTTAACTGGGATTATTTATGGTTGAAATTCCCAATTTAACCTTTATCCCAAAATAAAATCGAGGAGGGAGAAATGGTGGAAAAGAAAGTAAAGTATGGAATTAGGGCATGAAGAAAGGGAGAAGTTACCTTTGGGAAGAAGAAAGAGGATCAGATGAAGAAATCGAGGAGGGGGGAAATGATGGCAAAGCACAGATGAGATGAACAAAGGTAGGTCTCCTTGATGAAGAAGCCTTCACGACTCTCGTCATCTTCTCTGCTACTATCGATCGGAGACAGTAGCGCTGGTGCGATGTTAAAGTCAGCGAGTCGGAGCCCCTGATCTAAGTGATTCGTTACTCCTGGAAAAACAAGGGCTTTTGGAAAACCCATTTCATGGAAGTTGGAAGTTTCGATTTGAGATTTGAAATTTGGTGTGTGATTGATTATTTTGGCATGGCATTTGAAAGAAATTGTGTTTGTGTGTGTATGTGTGAAATGAAATCTGAGAAATTAGGGTGTGTCTGCGTATGTATGTGTGTGTTCTTCAAATATGAAAAATTTATGTGTGTGTGTTCTTCAAATTTAAATCTGAAAAATTAGTGTGTGTGTGTGTATGTTTTTTCCAAATATGAAAAGTTAGTGTGTTTGTATGTGTGTTCTACAAAACTGGAAAGTTAGTGATTGTGGATTTTGAATAATGAAGACAGAAATTATGGTGGTTTTAGGGCGATAGTGACAGTTTTGTGTTGATGTTGGTGGTGTTGTTGATCTTGACGGTGGTGGTGGTCATGGCCGATAATAGACGTGGCGGTTCGGTTGAACCGGCGATTTTCAACCTCCAATACACCAAACCGGAACCGAACCGTGTAACCGCCATAACCGGTTACGGTTTTCCGGTTTGACCGGTTAAGGTTTTTTTTTTTTTTTTCAAATTAGATTTTAACAGAAATTTTAACAGATTTAAAAACAATTAAGGAAAAAATTAATTTTCTAACAATTTTTGAATAAAAAAGTTAACATTTTGATAGTTTTTTGAAAAAATAGTTAACTTTTTAACAGTTTCTGTTAAGTTATATAAAAAAGTTAACTTTTTTTTTTCAATTTTTTTTGAATAAATAAGACTATTTTAGACTTTTGTTTACTACATATATTTTTTGCAAAATTTTTTATAAAAAAACTATGAATTTTGAAAGAAATAAAACTTAACAGTTTTTTGAAAAAAGTTAACTTTTAATTTTTTTTCAATTTTTTTTTGGATAAATAAGACTATTTTAGACTTTTGTTTACTACATACATTTTTTGCAAAAAAAATTATAAAAAAAGTTATGAATTTTGAAAGAAATAAAACTTAACTTTTTAAAAAGAAACGATAGTATATAAAAGAAAAAAGGGACGTTACCCTTAAATTTTATTAATTAAAATAAAATTACAAAGAGGGAGACAACCAACCTTACCCTTTTATAAATAAGAGGGGACATTTAGGAGCCTTTACCTCAACCTAACTATTACAATTGAATAAAAATAAACCTAATCTAAAGTCTAAACTAATCTAATTAAAATAAAAATTAATCTAAAACATCATTCATTCATCACTACTTTCCGTGGAGTCTTCGACATCGTATTGATATCTTGGATCCAATAGATCCTCATCATAAGGCAAGTCTTGTTGCCTTTTTTCCGCTCTAACCCAATCACCAAGTAAAAGTTGATGTTCCAAGTTTTCACTTGTTAGTTGGAAATGTCTTTCATCCAAAATATTTCCACCAACGCTAAATGCCGATTCAATCGCCACCGTTGAAGCGAGAGAGGCTAAGACTTCTTTAGCAACTATGGAAAGTATAGGATAAATGTCTTTCCTCCTTGACCACCATTGTAAAACATCAAATTCATTTGAATTTGGGTCTTGGTTTAATTCAAAGTTTGTAGTGAAATAAGTTTCCAACTCCACGAAAATGTTTGATGATGATGAAGATGAACCTCGAGAAGGACCACGTTTTTTACTATACAAATTTGCAAAAAAACTATATAGATCCCCACTAGTAAAACTTTGTTGAGAAGTAGAGAAATCATCTTCATGTTGTTGGCTTTGAGAAGTGTTTCCATATAAGGCATTATATTCATAAAAAGGTTAATTAAATCATTTTTGTGTCTTGAATAATAATTGACGGAACTTGATTACCACCGTTACCATCGGGATATAACTTCATATAATAATAATCTACAATGCACTCTAAATTATCTAATTTAACTCGGGGATCTAATAACTTTGCAACCAAGAAAAGAGACGGAATAGTGTCAAAATATTTAAGCCAGATTTCTCTCATGTTAAAAATGCATTCTTTTAAAATATGACATTCTTTTAAATTGTCAAAAATAGTAACAATTGCAACACAATGTTCTAGCACCAAAACGGAAGTTGGATAATAAACTCCCGAAAAATCCAAAGTAGCGGTATTAAAAATCTTTAATAATTCACATAAATTAATGTATGCATTCCAATGATAAGTAAATAGAGGTTCATGATAGCCAATTGACATAAAAAATTGCATTAGGAGATCTTTATAAGCAAAATCATCGGTTAACATTTTGTAGGTGAAATTTCACCTAGTTGGAACATCGTATATAAAATATTTATTCGACACACTTTTACTTCTTAAAAACCTTATCCATTTTTTTGTATTAGATTTTTTTTTAGAAATAAATTGAAGAGCTCGTCTAATTGGCTTAACATAAGTTTCTAATGCATCTAAACCACCTCTAACACATAAATTAATTATATGACATAAACATCTAATATGAAAAAACTTACCCCCAAGTGAGGGTTGACAAACGGTAATTAAATGGGGTAAACTAGCCGTATTGCACTTGCGTTGTCAAATGAAATAGTAAATATTTTATTTAAAATACCATACTCAAGAAAAATCTCAAGCAATTTCGCACCAATATTTTCCGCGTAATGCGGTGGCTCAAAATCTTTGTAAGCAATTAATCTTTTTTGGATTTTCCATGAATTATCTATCCAATGGCAAGTAACGCCCAAATAAGTATTTCTTTGCCAATGATCACTCCAACCATCGGCACAAATTGAAACTTTATTTTCTAATTTTGATAAAACACCAATTAAATCTTTTTTATATTTTTGAACCACTCTAGTAATATCACGTATGAGATTCGTACGTGGTACTCTCGTGGCGGCGGGGTTTAAAGCAAGGCAAGCAAAATTTTCATAAAAATCACAATCTGCAAAATTAAAAGGAAGGCCTTTAACACAAATAAATTTGGCTAGTTCATCCCTATAAACCCACTTATCAAATTTAAAAAGGACAGAAGAAGGGGAAGACGAACCTTGTGCACCCGAACCCGAACTACGTTGTTGAAATTGTAATTGAGTTAGCGTAGCAGAAATGCCAAGTTTCTCGGGATGTTTTGACGTCGTATGCCCGTTGAGTGTCCCATGCCCTCCGCCTCTTTTGAATGAGTAAGACGCGATACAATAGTTGCAAAATGCTCGAAGATTATAATTATCATCGGCATTAATTTTGCTTTTGATGAAATGGATGGCGAATGTATCGGATTGCGGCTCTCTTTCTGTAGGAGGTTGTCGTTGTCCCCGACCACCTCCCCTAGTAGCTCGGCTGCCCCTACCCCTCCTAGCACTACCACTTTCAATTTCAACGTGTTCTTCTTCCTCATTTTGTTGAATATTTGAATTTTGATGATCAAAATCATCGTTGGGGGAGGAAGAACCAACAACGGACTTGCCTAAATTGCTTCTTCTTTGATTTCCAGCCATTTGTGTAAATGAAGTTTGAAAACGAAACGGAGCTTAAAAATGGATGAAAATGAAGAAAAACACTAATTTTGTTAGAAAACTAACTGAAAATGGGACAATATTTAACTAGAAATTGAATGAGAGTGAGAGTATATGTGAATATTTGAGAGTAGAAGAGAAAGAGTAGAGAGAAATAATGTGGAAATAAAATGGGAGGAGGGAAGTGATATTTATAGTTAGTTTAATTAGGCAAAATGTTTTTTTTTTTGGGTTAGATCCGTTAGGACCGTTAATGGAAAGGGGAGGGGACAGACTGATCAAGGCGCTGGAAAGGAGGAGACTGGAGAGGAAAGTAGCCCTTGGGCCTTGGAGGAAGGAAAGGCCCACAACGGTCACCTGGCGATCCTGCCCAAGTCAGCCAACGGTCATATGACCGTTATTTTCAAATTGCAAAGGCCGGTTAAACCGGCGGTTAACCGTCGATTTTAAACGGCGATTTTGACCGGCGATTAACCGGTTCCCCACAAAACCAAACCGCAACCGAACCTTGCTTATAACGGTTTCGGTTTAACCGGTCCCGGTTAACCGTGTTGATCGGTTTTGATCGATTCAAAATCAGTCGGTTAGCCGGTCCGGTTATTAAATTGGCCACGTCTAGTCGATAATGGTAGTGGTCATGACTAACTGGATTGAAGAAGTGAGATGGTCTTTTTCTTTTTTATTTTTTGTTAGTTATCAAGAAATAAATAATTTACATTATTAATAATTATAAATTTAGTTATCAAGGGTATATTGTGAATTTCAGCCCTACATAATCCCAGGTAAGTCACATGTGCTTTGCACATGTGACTTAACTTTTGATTTTAATATCAATTAATATTTAAGTTATATTAATATAAATAAATTATGAGGCTTTTGAGAATCCATGTTTCAACTTCCTTAAAAACCTAGTATTCAATATTTCATCTTCTTATAAGAATTATTACATGCAAATATATTTATTACATGTTTTTCATTTTAAATATTTCGAATCTTGATAAGTTTTCTTTTTCATTGTATATCATATTGAATTCATTTAGTACAGTAATATATTAATAAAATCAAGTTATAACAATTATGATAATAAACAACACTATTTAGTTCATGAGTTTCTTTATGTAATATATGGATCTATGACATAAAAACATCCCTGAATGATTTAAATTTTGAAATATGAAAATTAGTTCTAGTATCATTAAAAAACATAACATCATTGTTATCGACATTCATATTTTGAAAACAATTAAAACTTTATTCCTCGTTTATCTTTCTTCGAAGTCTTAAAAGATGTCTCTACATGAGTTTCCCTATCATTTGAATGTCCACGTTCCACCAACTTCTTAATATAGAGGCTACATATTAACAAAATTGCAATATAATTGTCGTATAGGTGAATAAAAATATAATGTAATTTTGATATGATAATACCTTTTGAAAATCAAACCTCTTTTATTCAATAAAATAGGCATTTTAGCATCAACTTGCATATGTTCTTCATCATCTTGTTTTTGTTTTCCCTGTAAGTAAAACATAAAATTGGACGGAAGTTACATTTTATATACTTTAAAAATGAATTTTTGTTATATATAATTAAAAATACCTTCTCCATCACGTTTTCTTGAATGTCCGTCTCAGAAAGAATTCTAGTCATTGTAAAAATTTTCTTTGTGGTTCTAGGATTGCTTTCAATAATTTGACAAACTTGTCGGGAAATTTTATCATTTATGCCCTCCTTTTTTGTACACAATATATGTTAAAATCCAAAGTTAATAAATAATTCTTGATATACAAAAAATGTAGTTAAAACCTCAACAAATTTGTGTCAAATCTCCAGGTTTTATATCAATTGGATTTTGAACCTTATGATCAAAGTTCACGCAACACAATGAGTCATCACCATCATTTATATCAACCTCAATACGATATATAAGATTAAAAATTGTTACATGAGTTCATGAATGAAAAAATATGTTATATGATATCACCAATCTTGTGATGATAAAATTACCTAATAACATGATGATGTTCGTTTCGACAATTGTAACAATAAAATTGTCCTTCTTGAATTTGCAATTTTTTCTTACAAATGATGCATGAATTCTATTTTCATTCATTTAGCTCGTCTATTGATGTGCGTTTGCACTAGCAATTAAAGAAACATCCTGGAAAAAAATCAAGTTCAGTTAATCATCGGTTATTATTATTTATTTTTTCAGATAATACTATTTACCATTGATCGAGCTTTAATTTTCATATAATATAATAAGATTTTTTTTTTCACATTGATGAAAAATAAAAAAATATGAAAATTTATTTTGTTTGGGATAAAAATGAATTTGAGAAGGTTAATATATAACTTAGCCCTCTCAAGATATTAGAGATTTTTTAAAACTCCTCCGATCAGTGATGTAGGTTGTTGAAGGTAAGGAATGTAGAACATTATACAAAATGAGTATTCAATTGTCGGTTACATTTACTATTTGTATATATAAACAAAAATATGATTTTCATTTTTGATTTTTTTTAATAATTTTTAAAATTTCTGAATAACTCTTAACGACATTAGATATTAATTATCTTTTATTCTATTTCACATATTATTAAGGAGAGTAATAGGCAATTTAAAAATACATAAATACTTTGAAATAGAAAATAAATGAAAAAAAAATCATTGACAAAATAACAAAATTAATCATATATTATTGTGAAACTAATAATTCATGAAAATGTGATTAACAACAAAAAGAAAGAATTTCAATTTCATTATATATCTCCAATAAACGATTTATGTATTCTATCTGCAAATTTCATCTTTTTGAATATTAAATTATATCATTTTTAGTTATAATTAGTGGAGTCAAACAATAATAAATAGGATCACATGATCATTACAATTTTAAAAATACAAATTTGCATCTTCTTAAATCTTATTTGTTAGTAGTGTATACATGCATGTATGTATCAAAGGATTTTTAACTACCTTACAATTCATATTCCAACATTTATTATTTTACCTTACACTTAATATTAATAACTCTATTATCATTAATTAGATGTATTCATGTATGTATCAAATGATTTTTAACTACCTTACACTTCATATTTCAACATTTATTATTCTAATCGATTTGAAATAATTAGATATTTAGATAGAATATTTATGTAATCATGATTATAAAGAGTGACTATTCAATTATAACTTGCATTTATATATATATATATATATATATATATATATATATATATATATATATATATATATATATATATATATATATATATATATATATATATATATATATATATATATATATATATATCGCAGGTCCTGCTGAGAAATGCGTTTCTTCATAACTATGGAGAAACGTGTTTTTAATAGCCGTAAGCTTTGCATTTGATATCCGTAAAAACCCAAGGCCAAGACCAAAAGCTTCGGATATCCGAAGCTTTGGATTTGATATCCGTAAACCGTTAGGTGCATATCCAGAAACTGTTAGGTGCATATCCAGAAATGTGTTAGGGCATATCCAGAAATTGCTATTGAAGGTTTCTGGATATCCAGAAGCCTTCAAATGTATATCCAGAAATCATCAAATGAATATCCAGAAACATTTTGAAGGTTTCTGGATATTCATTTGAAAGTTTCTGGATATCACTTTCATAAGGTTCTGGAGATCCAGTTCATTGTCGCGCGACAAGTCGGGACCCGATTCTCCATAACTTATGGAGAAACGCGTTTCTCCCTAGATTTTGGATATATATATATATATATATATATATAATGAAATATTATTTCTACCTTCGATATTTTCAAAAAAGGGGAAATTGCATGTTGGGCCCCAAAGTTTAAAGGGTATTCCTAAGTTAGGCCCTATTTAATCACTATTTACAATTTAGGCCCCAAAGTTGTCATTTTCTAAGCATTTTAGGATTTTAAACTAGTTTTGTTAGAAAAATCCGTTGAATGATCACGTGCAAGTCACGTGGCATTTAATGGAGGATATTTTTGAAAAAATCATTCTTTCATTGTTGTTTTAATGCAAATTGAATAAAAATAAATAGCCAAAATAGAAAATTTAAATTGAAAACCCTTCTCTAACCGTATATCTCATTTTTATGTTTCAACTTCAACACTTCTCCCAATTTTCCCAACCATAGTCGTCGCCCCCCACACCCTCCCTCCGCCATCATTCCTTACCCCCGCCGTCCTACACCATCTCTCCTCTTCCACACCTCCTGCCTCTTTTTTTCGTTTGTGACCTTCATCTTAATACTCCGATGAAGGCACAATGCCGTTGAATCCAACATCGTCTTTTCTTCACCTTTCTTCCCTTACTCTGGCGACTGCACTCCAACGAGAATCTCCTCTCTCTCTCTCTCTCTCTTCAAATCTGTGTTTGAAATTAGATTTGAATATGGGTCTGAAAATAAAATTTGAATTTATGTTTGAAATCTGACTTGATTCTGCGTTTGAAAAAATCCGATTTGAATCTGGATTTAAAAAACAGATTTGAAACTGGGTTTTGATTAAAGTTTGGAATTGGGGATTGATTTTATTTTGGATTTTGATTTTTGAATATGAGTTTTGTTTGAATTTGAATTTTGAATCTAGGTTTTCTTTTGATTTTTGGGATGTGGTGGTTATAATGATGGTAGGTTGTGATGATGAAGTTGGACTAGTGGTGGGATGGTGGTGATGATGGCGGAAATGCGACAGTCAAGATGGTGTGAGGTTGATATTGTTGGTGAATGATGGATAGAATTCTCTTGTAATAAAAACCTTGCAAGTGTACAAGTTACCGTTGTAGCAATATGCACAAGCAAGGGTCGAACCACAGAGACTTGTGTGAAAACGAGTGAATTTAATTAGTGCAAAGTAACCAAGGGGGTTTTTGATTTTGGTTGATTAACCTAATATTGAAAAGCAAATAAATTAAACTAATAAAAATAAAACAAAGGACTGAAATCAAAAATGACAACGGGATTCACGGATTGGGTTTCACAATACATTCACTTTATGCTATTTTATCTCTTAAAGAAGACATCAATTTCATTCTAGGGTTCATTCACAAAATCATGAGTTGAGACGGTTCGGTGTGCGATTTGCAACTCAAATATTCTCTTTTTATTATACTTCCAGTTACATTTAATATAATAATTCAAGAAAGCTTTAAGATCGAAAGAATGTTTGAACCTAAACCAATTGATTTCAGTTACGTCCTCAATTAGGTCTAAGTAGTAAAATAATGGTCATGTAACTATTCCCGATTTACCGTAGCAATGGATACCCACAAATTCTAGGGCCAAAAATATCTTAACATAAATCTGAAACCCTAGAACAAATTAAAATTATTTTACCACTCTAGAAAGAAATTGAATTAAGATTGAAAAACTATAGCATAAAGATCATATATTGCTACAACCAATCCGCAAATCAAATACTTAGCTACTCATAATAAAAATAAAAATTACAAAAATAAATTAACGAAACCGAAACCTGGAATGAATCTTGGAACCAAGAAAATACTCCTATGTTTCTTTCTTTATTCTCTGAACAACAGTAACCTCCCCCCAAAAAAAAACCAATTGCTGCCTTTTTATCAATATGCCTAGGTTAATTTGGTTTTGTGCAGCCATGTAACAGCCAACAACAGGCCCAAGTCAGGCCCAAAACCAAGAAAAATCCAGCCCAATTCAACCACTTGGGCGGTCGCCCAAAATCCCTGTGAGGTCGCCCAATTGAACAGTAAGTGAAGGTCTTTTCCTTTGACTTATTATCGACAGTTGTACTTTGGTCACTGTACTTCCCAGCTTTGCAGTTTGGTCCTTGAATTTTAAAACACAATTTTTCTCGCAATTTTCCAAATTTGCAATTAGGTCCTTAAATTTCCAAAGTAGGCACAAATATTCTATTTTCAGCATTTTTGCACTTCAGCTCCTGAACTATCAAAACACTCAAATATACATTAAATTCCCAAGGTTTCGAATAGAAAATAAGCTTAGGAACATATTTTTTGGATAGGTAAAACCACATCCATCAAATACCCCCAAACTTACATTTTGCTCGTCCTCGAGTAAAACAAAACTAAAACAAAATAAAATCTAACTAACTAAATAAAACAATCAACAGAAAATATTTTTGATATGTTCTCAATACATACAAGGTTGTCGGCCAAACAAGTCTCAAATTCTCACAAAATATGCTAAACGAGTGCCAATAAGAATATGCAATTACAATCACATTAATGCATCTAACCCACAATTTTTCACCTCGGCCTGAATGATGAATGAAATATGGGAGATCATGATCACTAAGATAAGATTGTTTATGGGTTCACTAAGACATGCCCTACATCACAGATAACAATACAATTTACAAGGATACTCATATGCACGATTACGCACTTGTCAACCCGATTACTCAATATTGAACACGAATTATGGCTTTAGGGTTAAATTCACAACAATTGTGGGGCTAGGTTCGCGGGTACAAACAAAGGAATGGACATACAAACACAAGAATGTGAAACTAAAAACCTTCCATTGCATATTACTTCTTCCGAAATTTCAGCTTTTTCGCTCACCTTTGTTTCCCCAATACTCCAACCCCCAAACTAGAACTTTGTTCATACTTTATACACTTGGGGTTGAAAGCATTCCCTCACTCAATACAGGTCATTGATCAATCATACTTCACAAAATTAGGGGGCAAGCCATTTTTTTTATAGCTTGAACTTGAACTTTTTTTTTTGCCCCCTTTTATACAATACATATCATATTTCCCAAGCACGCGGGGTCTTAGCCTGATGGTTAGAGTTCATGGCTTCCAACCTGGAGGTCATGGGTTCGATTCCCCCATCAGTGGTTAGAGGGAATGACATTGCCCTCCCTAGCATAGCTAGGCGCCTCTGTGAAGTGCATCAAGGGGGAGCGGTGAAATGTGTTGATCCCCTTCTTTTAGAAAAAGAAAAAAGAAAAAAAAAATATATCATATTCCCAACTTTTGACCTTCCTCACTCATTTCCATAATTTCCCTATGTAACCCCCAAACTAGAACTTTTCTGTAAAGACCCGAAAATTTTTGAATTTTTTTTTGTATTATTTAATTAGAATAATAAATAAATAATACTCCTCATTTAATTTGGACTTGAATTTAATTAAATGGACCAAATTAATAATTTAAGTCAAGTGGGCTAAGTTGGGCTTAGGAGGTTAAAGGGGCCCAAGGAGGTGAAAGCCTAGAATATAAATAATAAAACCCTTCATTTATTTTTCTCATAATCCTTCATTAATCAAGAAAAAGAAAAAAAATTAAACCCTAGGAGAGGAGGGGCGGCGGCCGAGAGCTTGAGGGAGGTGACAGCCGAGTTTTTTGGTCTTTTTGGCCATTGTTTCTTCATCAAAATCAAGGTAAGATGATACCCTAAACCCTAGTTTTTATTTCATTCAATTTGGAATTAAATTGAATTAGTTATGAATTTTTGAAATCTTAAAATTATTTAATTCTAGGTTTAATCATTATTAGAGTTTTAATGGTTTAATCTTAGTGTTTAATGTATAAATTGAGGGTTTGATTAATGGGGAATTGTAGGTTATAATGATGTAACCCTAACCCTAGTTCATATTATTTTGAAATTGAATCAAACAAAACTAAATTAATTAAAGGTGTTTGATTAAAGGATATATAAATTAAATGAATGTTTAATGTTTAAAAAAAATAAAAAGAGGAACAAAAGAATTTTTTTTGAAACCACCTGGGGCTTCGGCCGATTTGTTCTAAGGCATGAATCGGGTGGTCTCCATTTAAGTGTTAGTATTTTAGTTAGTTTATATAAAAGCAGTTAGTTTTTAAACGAAAAAGGGACCAAACTGAAAAGTTTACAAAGCTGGAAGGATTAAATTCTGACTTCCAGTTAATTTCTTCACTGAACAGTTAACTATAGGACTGAACTGAAAAGTTCAAAGGTTCTGAGGGATTGTTCTGTAATTTTTAAAAGTCAAAGGACTGTTTTGTAATTTTCCAAAAGTTGAGGGACTGTTTTGTAATTTTTCAAAAGTTGAGGGACTGTTTTGTAATTTTTCAAAAGTTGAGGGACTGTCTTGGAATTTTTCAAAAGTTGAGGGACTGTTTTGTAATTTTCAAAAGTTGAGGGACTATTTTATAAAATTTGAAAAGTTAAAGGACTTTATTGAAATTAAGAAAACCTAAAGGAACCGTTTGAAATTAGGGGAAGTCCAAAGACTTTAAAGAAGTTATATAAAAGAGAAAGAAGAAAAATAACACTTTAGTATTAAAAAGAATACTAAAAGACTTAGATTCCTAAAATAGTAGGATTCGAAATTGAAAACTTCCAAAGGAGGAAACTCTCTAATTAAAGAAGGTTACCCAAAAAGAGAAGAGGGACCGTAATTAGAAAGTTATCAAGGAATTAGACTTCCATTGAAAGGAAGGAAACTAAGTGTCATCTTGAGGAAAGAATTATAAGAAGAAAGTTTCTAAAGTAAGAAACTGCTAAATTAGGAAAGTTCCTAAAAATAGAAAGTTAGTTAATCAATTAAGGTGAGTCTAAGAGTAACTCATAGGTTAACTAAGGAAAGGAAGTATAGGTGCATAAGAAGTAATAAAAGATTACTTGTACCTAAGATATGTTATTACGTGATTGTAGATTTCGCGTAAAGGCATTGCTCGAGGAAGGAAGCAAAGCTAAGGTAAGGAATTACGATCCTAAGTACTCTTGTATATCAATTTCGTTTGGAAACTCCATTGAGTCTTTTCAAAACGTGAAAGCTATCTGTGGCTGATAGTAATTTTTAAAATACTCTGATGAAATGTATCATCAATGAAAATTCCTTATTCTATGATATGTTCTTGTTCATGGAATATCTGCAAATATTGAAATTGCTATGTGTGTTCTTGTACCTCTGAATGCACTGTATGTAATAACTAGTATGCATTATTATTTACTAGTTATGAAATTATGCTTAATGAGAAAAGCATGTATTATGAAAAATCGACATCAATGTAGGTGATCGATATGGGAATACTCAATGTAGGGTATAACCCATGTAATAACTAGTATGCATTATTATTTACTAGTTATGAAACTATGCTTAATGAGAAAAGCATGTATTATGAAAACACGACATCAATGTAGGTGTTCGTTGTTTTGGGAATTACTCAATGTAGGGTATGACCCATGGAATTGACGGAAGTCTGAAAGTATAACAAAGTTGTAGTTGCCACACTTTCTTTGCTATGAAATATACACATATCTGTTGTTTATAACCTATCCTTGAATATAATTTTTTGGATTCGTTCATTCTAGTCGTCTCCTCATTGTACGGATGAGACCACGTATGAACTTACTGGGCATTGTTCGCTCATTCCTTCATTTTCTTTTTCCCTCAGGATCGGAATAGAAAGGAGGAGAACCGTCATCAGGAAGAGACGGAGCAATTAAGTAGAATAAATGAATTATTTAATGATTCCGAATTTCAGAACTTTTATTAGTACTAGTTATTGTACTTAGCCGTTACATCTGATTTTTCCGCACTTATGTAATGGTTTGAATTAAGTTACCGTTGTGGACCCGTCGTTTGGGGTATTTATTTATGTTTATGGAATTATGGAAATTATGGAAATTCGGGGTCGTTACAGTTGGTATCAGAGCTCCGGTTTTAGGTCTCATGGGAAGTGTTAGATCTAAGTACCTTGGAGTAATAGAATTGACTTATGAGGAATGAAACCCAGAATTAAGAAATGGTTCTAGGTTTGAAAATTATAAAGTTAGGAAAACTAAGTGGAAAGGTTAAAGGAATAACTTACTCGTTGCTTTGGAAGATTAAAGCATATTTATTTTAAGTATATAAATATTATGTATTGAGGATATACTAATGATGGTCTGTCTTTATTATAGGAGATGATCAAGAGATATTTTTTTTGAGTTTTGGCTGGTACTATGATCTAGAAGAGTCAAAAGTACCTATAGAGGAAGACGAGGCAGTTATCGAGGTAATAGAGGATGATGTTCCTAAGGTAGAGATACTCGAGGTACAAGCTGAAGAGATTGGGAGTAGTGAAGCTACTCCAATTGAAATTGAAGATGATGATCAAGAGTTAGAGTTAGAGTCAGTAAGAAGGTCTAGAGGAAGACCAAGAGGTTCTAAAAAAAGACACCAAAGGTATCTAGTGGAAAACCTAGGGGAAGACCTAGGAAGGTGTTATTTCGCGATTGGAAAATGGGACGTTGAGCTGCTTATGAGTAGAGAAAATGAGTAGTTAGTTCTAAACGAACTCCAGATATTTTGTTTGATTTAAAGAGTCTAATGCAATGATAATATTTGAGTATTTTGAGGAATTGTTTAGGTTTTGTTCTTAAGTGTTAAGCGTGTGTGCTAACCTAGAACGAGAAAGTTGGTCGAGTGAAAAGACCATGTGTGAAAAGTATTTGGCTGATTGAAATGGCCAAGTAAGAGCAATGATTGGTCTGCTGAAACGACCAATGTGAAAAGATGAACGGCCTATTGAAACGGTCGAGTGTAATTAAGTATTGGGTATAGTGAAACGACCGGTATTTGATAAGTGGTCTATTGAAACGACCAATGATCTAATGAAACGATGATTAAAAGGAAAAGGTTAAAATCTTTTGAGACGGACTCAATGAGGTAATTATCAAGTAACAAACCTATAAGAAGTCAGATTTTCCTTAAATTTCCCAAAGGGGGGAAGGTTACTAAATTTAGGAAGATACTAAATTTAGGAAATTACTATTTAAGGAAAGTGCCTAAAGTAGAAAATATAAAATTACTATTTTAGGAAAGTACCTAAAATAGAAAGTGTAAAATAGAAAGTATAGAGGTTCCTATTTTAGGAAAGTACCTAAAATAGAAAGTATAAAATAGAAAGTATAGAAATTACTATTTTAGGAAAGTTGCCTAAAATAGAAAGCTTAGTTAACCAAACCAAGGAGTTAAGAATGACTCATGGGTTAACAAGAAGAACTATTAAAGTGTGTTAAAAAGGGAAAATCTTCAAAAGTTAAAATCTAAGTCTGTTGAGACGGAGATAAGAAAGTTAATTATAGTTTGTAAGACGAAAAAAAAAAAAAAAAATTTAATTACAGTCTGCTGAGATGAAAATATAAAATCAAAGTTAGTCTTTTGAGACGGAACCGTAAAGTATTAACTAGCAAGACGACTATGTATATATATGTAGTAAATTAGTTAAACTAAATATTATAGTTATTGATACTTATCAAGGAATCAAGTGGAACCAAGGGTTACACTGGAAGCTGGGACCAAGATGGTACCAATAACAAAAGGAAAGCTACGGATAAGAACCGTGGAAAGAAGGTACGGCAAGCAAGTACCGGAATAAGAAATTTGATAACCGCGGATGGGAAAAAAAAATTTTTGATGCCCAAGGGCGAGGAACTACTGGGAAATGTCAAGTGTGCGAGAGGAAGCACAAGACTGATGAATGCTAGTACAAGGAAAAGAAATGTTACAATTGTGACAAAGATGGGACATCCGTAGTGGAAATACCCAGAACCAAAGGAAGCTGGAATCGCTCAAGGAGAAAAGATGATAAAAGAACTGGTAGTGGTTGTGGACGAGCGTTACCATGATGGTCAAGGACGCAAGAGCCACCAATGATTTTGTTGAAGATATAATTCAACTCTATTCTAGTAATGTGTATGCATTGTTTTGATTCTGGTGCTACGCATTCAATTATTAGTGCTTATTAGGCAAAGAAAATGAACTTGGAACCTGAGGCGTTAGGATCACCTCTGGTCATAGATACTCTGACGAGAGAGTCAATTCCTATTTCATATGCATATAAGTGTTGTCTTTTGAAAATAGGAGAAAGAGAACTCGAGGTTGACCTTATCGAGTTAGGAATGAATGAATTTGATATTATCTTTGGGGATAGATTGGTTAGCTGCTTACCATGCCAAAAAAAAAAATTGCTTTAAGAAGGAAGTGTATTTCAGATTTCAATCTGGAGAAGAGTTTTAATTACCAAGAATCGAATCCTAGAACCCAATTAAGCCTTATTTCGGTGATGAAAGCCCGAATGATATTGGATAAAGGATTGATATGGCCGAGTGTTTCACCGAAGAGTGCACCGGTACTAATTGTGAAAAAGAAAGATGGATCGATGAGGATGTGCATCGACTATCGAGAATGGAATCATGTGACGGTAAGGAACCAGTACCGTTACCTAGGATAGATGACTTATTTGACCAACATCGGGGAGCATGTTACTTCTCGAAGATAAATTTGAGGACTGGTTACCATCAGTTAAGAGTAAAGAAATAAGATATTGCAAAGGTCCTTTAGGACAAGGTACGGTCACTACAAGTTTTGGTTATGCCGTTCGGATTGACTAATGCGCCGACAACATTCATGGAACTGATGAATAGGATAATTTCAGAAGTTCTTGGATAAATGTGTGATTGTATTCATTGAGGATGTTTTGGTATATTCAGAGACTAAGGGGGAGCATGAAGAGCACGTGAGGTTAGTGCTGCAAATTCTGAAAGAACAACAATTGTATGCTAAATTTAAGAAGTACGAAATTTGGTTAGAGAAAGTGGCATTCTTAGGACATGTGGTATCTAAGGATGAAGTTGCAGTGGATCCAACGAAACTAGAAGCTATAGTGAATGGGGAAAGACCAACCACAGTTAGTGAGATAAGAAATTTCTTGGAATTGGCTGGTTACTATAGGAGATTCGTTGGAAGGATTCTCTAAGTTGTCAGGACCGTTAATTAGATTAACGCAGAAAGGAGCAAGGTTCGTTTGGTCAGAAGAATGTGAAAAGAATTTTCAGGAACTGAATCAAAGATTAGTGTCTGCACCAGTTCTTACGTTACCATCTGGATCAGACGGATTGTAATCTATAGTGATACTTCGCTTAAAGGATTAGGCTGTGTATTGATGCAAAATGATAAGGTTATAGCCTAAGCGTCAAGGAAATTGAAAAACCGTGAGAAGAAGTACCCGACTCATGATTTTGGTTAGCGGCAGTGGTGTTGCATTAAAGATTTGGAGACATTACTTGTACGGAACGACTTGTCAGATTTATATGGATCATAAGAGTCTTAAGTATATTTCCACCCAAAAGGAACTTAATATGAGGCAAAGGAGATGGTTAGAATTATTTAAAGATTATGATTGTACCCTTTTGTATCACCCAGGAAAGACCAATAAGGTGGCTGATACCATGGAACCTTGGCAATGTAGATTTCTAAGGGGGTAAGAGTATGGAACAAGAGTGAAATTACCGGTTTAGAAGTACGCGTTAGTGGATATTTAGTGCGATTGAGCGTACAGCCTGCACTTTTGATTAGGATTAAAGAAGCACAAGGATTGGATGAGGAAAGGGATTTCCTCATGGGCAAAGGACAAGGCAAAGACCTTCGTATGGGCGAAGACGGAATCTTAAGGTATCAGTCAAGGATATGGGTACCAAGTAGTGATGAGCTAAAAAGGAAAATCTTAAGGGAGGCTCATTGTCTGAAATTCTCCGTACATCCAAGAAGTACGAAGATGTATCGAGACCTGAAAGAATCATTTTGGTGGAACGGAAATTGACAGGACCAGAACTAGTCCAAGTAACTGCGGACAAGGTACAACAGATTCGTGAATGGTTGTTAACAAAGACAGTAGTAGCGTAAATCTTACTACAACCGACGACGCGACCTAGAATTTCAAGTGGGAGATCGTGTATTTTTGAAGATTTCACCAACCAAAGGTGTCATGAGGTTTGGTATAAAAGGAAAGTTGAGTCCAAGGTACGTAGGACCATTTAAGATCTTGGATAAGGTTGGAAATGTGGTATATCGATTAGCCTTACCACCTGTGCTCGCTGGGGTGCACAACGTATTTCATGTATCCATGTTAAGAAAGTATATAGCAAGATGCAAGTCACGTAATTGAATACAAGCAGCTGAGGCTTCGAACGGAATTGAGTTATGACGAGAAACCGATTAAGATTGTGGATCGGAAGGACCAGAATCTGCAAAGACGAGTTATCCCGTACGTGAAGGTGCAATGGAGCAACCACACAGAATGCGAGGCGACGTGGGAGCTCGAAAGCGAAATGAGGAAAATGTATCCCGATCTCTTCGAAAATTAAGGTACATTTAGTTTGGAGGACCAAACTCTTTTAAGGGGGTAAGAATGTAAAGACCCGAAAAATTTTGAATTTTTTTTTTTTGTATTATTTAATTAGAATAATAAATAAATAATACTCCTCATTTAATTTGGACTTGGATTTAATTAAATGGACCAAATTAATAATTTAAGTCAAGTGGGCTAAGTTGGGCTTAGGAGGTTAAAGGGGCCCAAGGAGGTGAAAGCCTAGAATATAAATAATAAAACCCTTCATTTATTTTTCTCATAATCCTTCATTAATCAAGAAAAAGAAAAAAAATTAAACCCTAGGAGAGGAGGGGCGGCGGCCGAGAGCTTGAGGGAGGTGACAGCCAAGTTTTTTGGTCTTTTTGGCCATTGTTTCTTCATCAAAATCAAGGTAAGATGATACCCTAAACCCTAGTTTTTATTTCATTCAATTTGGAATTAAATTGAATTAGTTATGAATTTTTGAAATCTTAAAATTATTTAATTCTAGGTTTAATCATTATTAGAGTTTTAATGGTTTAATCTTAGTGTTTAATGTATAAATTGAGGGTTTGATTAATGGGGAATTGTAGGTTATAATGATGTAACCCTAACCCTAGTTCATATTATTTTGAAATTGAATCAAACAAAACTAAATTAATTAAAGGTGTTTGATTAAAGGATATATAAATTAAATGAATGTTTAATGTTTAAAAAAAATAAAAAGAGGAACAAAAGAATTTTTTTTGAAACCACCTGGGGCTTCGGCCGATTTGTTCTAAGGCATGAATCGGGTGGTCTCCATTTAAGTGTTAGTATTTTAGTTAGTTTATATAAAAGCAGTTAGTTTTTAAACGAAAAAGGGACCAAACTGAAAAGTTTACAAAGCTGGAAGGATTAAATTCTGACTTCCAGTTAATTTCTTCACTGAACAGTTAACTATAGGACTGAACTGAAAAGTTCAAAGGTTCTGAGGGATTGTTCTGTAATTTTTAAAAGTCAAAGGACTGTTTTGTAATTTTCCAAAAGTTGAGGGACTGTTTTGTAATTTTTCAAAGTTGAGGGACTGTTTTGTAATTTTTCAAAAGTTGAGGGGCTGTTTTGGAATTTTTCAAAAGTTGAGGGACTGTTTTGTAATTTTCAAAAGTTGAGGGACTATTTTGTAAAATTTGAAAAGTTAAAGGACTTTATTAAAATTAAGAAAACCTAAAGGAACCGTTTGAAATTAGGGGAAGTCCAAAGACTTTAAAGAAGTTATATAAAAGAGAAAGAAGAAAAATAACACTTTAGTATTAAAAAGAACTAGCAGTACCCCCGTGCGATGCACGGCGAGTGAGTCTCTGCATTTTAATACATTGTGCGACATTATTAACCAATTCTCATAAGAAAAAAAAATCATAACAACAACCTCGTCACATGAAATTATGTACGTCAACAGAATTTTACGTAGTCAAAATATCATACAGAGATTACAAATTACGGAAAACCTCTTTGTACACAACGTTTGTGGTGGAAGCATCGAATTCACAGTCGCTATCCTTTTTAAGAACTAAAACTTTAAGTCCACTCGGATTTGTAACTCTCGAAAGGGCGACATATAACTGTCCATGAGTGAAAACAGGCTTCTTTAAAAGTAAACCGACTATTGATAATGACTGGCCTTGACTTTTGTTTATGGACATCGCGTAAGACACAACCAACGGAAATTGCCTTCTCTCAAATCTGAAAGGCACCCTCGTATCGGACGGGGTTAAAGACATCCTCGGAATAAGAACCTTCGACCCCACGTTGCTACCTGATAACGATTCACCCTCGAGAACGTGGTTTCCTAGCCTTGTTATGACCAACCTTGTCCCATTACACAAACCAACCGACGGATCAATGTTGCGAAGTAACATCACCGGCTGCTCCGACTTTTTAAATTCAACGTATGATTAGGTAGTCCGTAAGAGGGAAATGCTATTTAAAAATTCCGGGGTGTGCAAATCGGTCAAGAACTCAACATTCCGATCGAATGGCAAGGGAGTATCCGAACTCAAATAAGTCTTCCCTTTGTCTTGTTAAAAGAAATCAGGTAGTCATTAACCGCATTCACTACGTCCAAAGTTGGGGCCAATATCGCTCTTTCGAAGTAGGAAACATCATTTCGACCTAACAAAAATTCTGAATATGTACTCTCAACAACCCCGCTAATCACATCACCAAACTCCTTAACTAAGAACTTATCTGGTATGTCAATATTAGTAAGACCGTCATTTGGTTCGTTTACTTTTCCGTCGCCAATGTCTTCCAACCACTTCGCAAATTCCTTCAACTGAATTGCATCGTTATTGTCATCTAGATTTTGCAACCTCATATTCTTCGTTAGCCTCAAAACTTTGCAAATTTCCTCGCCAAAGATATGACGAATTTATTGTTGCACGTACAACATCCTGTCTAGATCCCTTGGGTATAACTGGAAGAATTTGCCTGAAATCTCCGCCAAGTACGATTGTTTTCCCTCCAAAAGGCAACTCCCTTCTTCGAGAATCATTAACTCCCATTATATCACGCATGCTCCTATCTAAGGCCTCGAAACAATGTTTATGCATCATCGGTGCTTCATCCCATATAATCAATCGACATTTTATTATCAATTCCGCCAAATGACTTCCTTGCTGTATGTTGCAGACAGAATCCTCATTCAAATTGAAGGGAATTAAGAACCTCGAATGAGCTGTCCTACCACCGGGAAGCAAAAGTGATGCTATACCTCTGGACGCGACATTCAACACAATTTCTCCTCTTGCTCGCAAGAATGCTGATAAAGTCCTCCATATGAAGGTCTTCCCACTTCCTCCATATCCACAAACAAAGAACATTTCCCCAAATTCGGCTGCACATGCTTTCAGAATAGAGTCATATACGTTTCTTTGGTCTTCATTTAATTTCTCCTCCATTTTTTTGCATTCTTCATCCAAACTCACACGATCATAGTTCATCTCATCGTAGATTAGTCTATTGGAATGATTATGGAAGAATTCAGTGTCTGGAAAGGGCATCGTCTTAAACTCATGAAGACTTCTCCCTTGATTTCGAAGTATTTTCTCAATCTCAGCAAGTGTATAATTTCTCAACTGTGCATCCTCTAACACCAATCCTGTATGGGGAAAGAAATATTTACGAAAATACATTTACTTGAGAAATAATTAAGCAGTAATAAATAACATTTACTGACCTGGATGATTCAAAATAATTCGTTGCCTGTATAGAATATCATCTGATAAAAACTTCCAACATGTCTCCCAAACATGTTCCGGTCTACTAATGGACCCAGACACCAAAAGGGTCGCGAATAGGAAGCGCAACGAATGTGCTGAAGAAAATTCGCTAGCTTCCTCAATCCCATCAATATACTCCTTATCGTCATTCAACAAACCCAACTCATAACATGCATCTCGCATAGAAGGACACCTTCTCCCATTAACAATACATAAATCATCATAACATGTTGCCCCACACACCTTATTCAACAAACATCTCAAGTAGTACCTCTCGCCGGAACCGGGAGGAACGAAGAAGATACGCCCAATTGCGAAACCCTTTTTCCGTGGTAACCACTGACGAATATCTGCTTTCCAAACAAATTTCATAGGGAACTGAGCATATGTTAATTGCCTACCTTCAGGATATTTCTTATTAGCTTCCATCCAACCCAAGAACATACTTCGTCCTACGGACTCTCTTTCCATGACAGTACCTATATCATCAGAGTCTGAGAATATCACACCTTGCTCATCAGGAAGATGGAAACTCAAACGCTCAACATGTGGATCCTTATATTGTATTTCATACCCAAATATCCTCCAAGCCGCCTCACAAGATGATACATAACGACAGTCGTAATATAAATTAACCTCGTCGACAATTCTATCAGAGCATTCATCATTCGCCTCTCGAGAAAAAGTCGTCGTCACACGATCGTTCCCTTTGTTGATATATTTAAACAAATACTTAATTGCTCGCGACTGATTGCACCATTCAACATTCAAATGAGCTCCGTATTTCAACAACAAATAACGATTATGAGGGACAACGTGTCTGTTATCCAGGTAAACCCCATTCTTGAAGATCGTTCGTCCGTTATCTCTTCTCCTATACACCACATAACCGTCATCATCAATTTGAGTTGTCTCAACAAATTTTTTCGGATAATGCTTCGAACAACGACCGTCAATCATACACGGGGAGTTAGGTCTGTCACTCCCACATGGCCCATGAACCATCAACTCTTTCACAGCATTATAGTACAAAGGGTCTTCATTTTCATCAGGAATTTCAGCTGATATAATAGAATCAATCTCTTCTGCAGCACGACTCTTGAAGTTGCTTGCCAGAAATAACAAAATATGGGCATGAGGCAATCCTCTCTTTTGAAACTCGATGGTGTAAATCACTGCAAATATGTGCGACATGTTAGAACATTTTTTTTACACGGAACTACACTAAAGCCTACAAAGATGAGACACATATTGAATATTATATGCATATGTATACACACATGTATATATATATATATATATACATATATGTAGAAATATATGTTTACAAATGTATATATATACATGCATATGCGCGTACACGTATGTTTGTGTATACACATATTTACCCATACATATATATGTATACGTCACACCAAAATAAAATTACCTGACATGATATCCCCAAAAATCTTATTCCTTCGAATATCTTGTATCATGCCGTCAATCTTTGCCTTAAACACTCTACACAAAATATCTGGACGGTCTTCTGTTTTTAATCCCCCATCCGCAAGGAATCTAGTAATCTCAGGCCACTTTGGGTTGCACGTAAATGTCGAAATAACTGATACCCAACCCATTTACAAATAGCCATTGCGTCTTGATAATTTTGAATCATATACCTAGCGCCACCAAGTGAAAGAAGATGGCAATATAACCCTTTTCCCTTGTCGAGACGCGTCGTGTCACCTTTAAGTATAGCCTCCTGTAACCCCTTATACATATCAACCCAGAATCAAGTTTTCGATTTAGCCTAATATATGTCAACCGACTGCACTCAATCATTGTGTACGCGTCGACAACAAACTGTTGAAATAATCTTCCCGAGTTCAAGATTGTCTTCGCTTCAGTCCTTCTTCCATGCAGTCTATACGAAAAGTACTCTCTCATGCTTACTTTCTTACGTCCCCCAGACTTCTCGTTACAATTCGCGAACGGAATGTCCTCTCTATAACCGTCTTCACCATATGGAAACAACAAAGGATATTGTAACCCTAAATACGAAGGATGCAATTGATTTATTCTTTTCAGCACCCCAGCTTGAGTCTCTATCAAAATATCTCTGTCACCCGAAGAGCTATCGAAATCACCAACAATCAACGCTGCTACTTCAGAAACACATGGAAGGTTATACACCCTTGCATCTCTATATCTCTTTCCAATCAATTTCAACCTTACATCAGTAACACCCTCTAGAAGTAATTTATCCTTCGCCATACGGAAGGATTGTACCAACACATTATGTTCATCTAGCATTGACTGCAACTCATTTACAATCACATCATGTAAATCATATTTCCCCGATTCCGACCTATATAAAACAACAAAAGATATGTACGGGCACATATATTAGTAAAGACACGGGATGAAATGTTAAGATTGGGGCTTAATAGTAGAAACTAACGTGGAAAAGGTTGACTGTGAGAGTATCAGGAAGTGAGAATAAGGGTTTCTTTTCTTGCTAACTCCAGGCATTTTATATACACGTCGAAAGAAAAATAAGTATATTGTAATACGTACTTACCTCACAGATTCTTTACGATTTTGGATTTCATTATCCGTGTCGTAGATGTAAAGTTGCGCAAACTTAGGCGTTTCACCTTCAGATGGTAACAAACTGCCGATCAGATGGTAAGTCGGCCATGTAATTTAAAAACGGGAGGGCAACCACCTCGGTTAATACTTACTGTCTATCTTTCCCCCATCGATGTGAAACAAAACATATTGTTGTACGATCGAATATTCTTCGTATATGATTTACTATACTCGATTCCCGAACAATGCCTTCCCTAGCTGAGGTGGTGGATCTCTCAGTGTTGGCAAAACAATCTTCCCATGACTGCAACATGTCCCGTATTTCGGGTTACGCGCATTGTAGGAACGACACAACCTTTCTTCGTACCAAAAAAAGGCCCCGCAAAAACCACAAGTGTAAGTAGAGTCACCAATATCCCAATAACCTATAACAAAAATCAATAGTAATTAAACTCACAAATTGAGAAGACAATGGGAACGAAAACAAATAACTTAGAACAACTACTCCCTTTTATGTGAACCCCGTGACTAACTTTCACTCCAACTTCGACTCATAGTAAGTGTCGTCGTCATAGAATGGCCAAAAGTATCTGCTATTTCTATTACTTAGTGTCTCTTATCAGATAGGTTTACGAAAAAAAAAAAAAACCACCTTCCCATTCCATACCCCCTTAATCCTTTCAACCGAACTCTTCATACAAGCAACGCTCGTATCACTTCCAACAACGACTAATATTTGTAACAATAAAAGGACTGACAGTTACTACTTGTGGGGAATAATAATAAAATATCTTCGAAACGAATATTGAAATTTCGGGTGGAAATTTAGAACAATACCGTCAGTAAGTTTCGGAGTTGTACGTCCCCTGCTAGAAACACATTTCGACCCCTTCTCGCGAGGAAGTGTTGAAACATCATTAGCATTAGGCAAAATGGGTGTTGGATTTCCAAAAGTAATTTCGAAATTCCCTACACTCTGGAACGTTTTCTCACTAACTGTACTTCATACAACGATTATATCAGATGATGTGAATGTATAATACTATAAGCCAAATAAATTACATAAATTTAACCATTTACGTCGCATGTTATATCCGACTAAAAAAAAAATCGTACCGTTTGATATATCGAGCAAAGCAGATCTGCCAGAGGATAACATTCCGAGCGAAGCGGATGGTGTATTCAATTTTCCTATAACATTCAACCAAAAAGTTAGACAAATAATACAATGCCATTGACTGAAGAAAAATACAATAAGAGAAATTACATTAGTAATAACGTCAAGATGAAAAGAAATACGGGTTAACACGTTCCAAATTTCCATGTCGAACCTAATACATGCGCATGAGTCTCATAACTGTGAACTTAAATACTGTTTAGTAAATTAAAAGTAATTAAGGGTTGGAGGAAACAATCCATTCGTAGTTTTCGTGGACAGAACGAAGGGGAAACCCTGAAATATTTGAGATAATTACAGAAATTTTGCGCAAGAAATTATACCACCTAATAAATCGTTTACCACCAGTCTCTTATTTGTACTCAACAAATTGGAAAAGAAATTTATAGTCACGAAAATAACACAAATTAATGCAATACGTCATTCTAGTCTAACTTGTAAATGAGTTCTAAAAAATAAAGAACAAATGGATAGTAGAATTTATATCACAGTAATTTCTTTTTCTACACAAACATGTATACATATATAGTGAGAGAGAGAGAAAGAAAAAGAACAAATTCATTCATCATTCATGTGACCAACCAAGCCCACTTTCACTTACCACTACTCAACCCAATTCCAAAGCCCACGTGCTCGGCCCAGCTTACTCTCCCCTACCTACTGTCGAAGGCAAGCAAACCCTAACTTCATCCTACAATCAACGCCACTCCTCTCTTTCCATTCTCACCGCCCTACAACTTCCAATCAGCGTCAAGCGTATCAGCTACCCCTCATAATGAACCATACCTACCTCAACCGACAACTACATCTCTCATAAAAACAAAGTCGCCTTCATCATAACCCTTCCCGTTGACATTCACAAATCCTTACCCACATAGTTCCCAAACATAAATCGGACATGTACCTATGCAGAATCAATCGGTGGGAAACACAATTTCATGGAAACTCTAGATGTTAGTAGCGGAACTCAATCTCAGCCATACTCATTGACGTACGCAGGAAGATACATCAGATCTGGTATTATACTTCCTTCCTTCCCAATTTTACTCCTTAATTACCGATGAAGAGAATGTCTGATTGCTTTTTTATACCCTGCACATGCCTTGGTTGAACATACTTGAAGAATAAATATTCCATTGACTTCATTTATATGTTCTGTATAGACTCATGAAAATCAAACATAGGTATGACCCTTTTATTTTCTTTCGAACACATATAAACATTTACTGCTTCAGATCTGATTTTTTTTCCTATAGATCTGTAACTTTCAATCATCAACCCTCAACATTCTAGACTGTCCACATGATTAGATCTACATATAAGTCTTGCATTCTAGTTTTCTTTTTAAAGGAACTCCATTCATATAAGGAACTTGACCTCAAGAAATCAATATATTTTCTTCCTTACACAGTAGTCTTTTAAGTTGAAAACAACTTAGGTAAAAATAAGAAGGTATGGCATTTTATTTGCCATTAAAATGTATAAAAAGCACACATTTCAGAGTATCCCTTATAAATGAACTTTGGACATTCATTTGGGGACGGAGGGAGTATCACTTATTAGTCAATACTTTGGATCCTCTCTTATAATGTTTTCAACATCATGCCTTTCCTTCACTTCTCTATGTTCCAGGATGTCATCTGAAATGGTAGCTTGTATTGCTGTGGAATCTCTGTCAATCTTGGATAAGATGCATGCAAAGGGGTATGCTGTGTAAACTTTTCTCATCTATTTTTGTTATTTCTTGAATGATTATTTTTCCCTTCCATGCGCTGCTGATGAGAATCTGATGACCTTTGCCCGTGGCTGAATTCCAATTCTATTTCTTTTTCTTACATGTTATTCGTGTGATGGTCAGTTATGTGCATGGGGATGTAAAGCCAGAGAACTTTTTACTTGGCCAGCCATCAACACCTCAAGAAAAGAAATTGTTTCTTGTTGACTTGGGATTAGGTCGGAAGTTAGCATAATTCAAGTGGATCATGTTTGACTTTGATGCTCCTCTCTAATGTTTTTGTATTGACATAAATAGCGACTAAGTGGAGAGAAAATAGCAAAGGTCGGCATGTTGAGTATGATCAACGACCGATATGTTTAGGTAATGTATTTTTATATTATGCAATTTCTTAAGTTTCAACCATCCTTTTCATAATTTTGATTCATTTATGTCAACACAGAGGAACTGTTAGATATGCAAGTGTGCATGCTCATTTGGGAAGGACTGCTAGTAGAAGAGATGATCCTGGAATCTCTTGCATATACATTGATTTTTCTTCACAAAGGCGGTTTGCCATGGCAGGATATCGTAATACTTTCATTTATATCTTCTTGGACATGCTTGGTCACTTCAGATAGCTTCATAGTTTGAATTTTATTGCTCTAATTTATATAATTGATTGTATTTCATAGGGTGATAATAAATCATTTCTAGTTTGTAAGAAGAAGATGGCCACATCTCCCGAAATGTTGTGTCCTTCGCCCCGCACCACTAAGACAATTTCTTGAGATAGTGGTGAACATGAAGTTCGATGAAGAACCCAACTATTCCAAGCTAATCTCTTTGTTCGAGGGACTACTTGGTCCCAACCCTGCCATAAGACCAATAAATACAGATGGTGCTCAAAAGGTGATTCTCTTGGATATATGATTAGAAAGAATAAAACATTGTTGGATGATTGTCGCTGAAATTAAAGGTTTTTTTTTTTTTTCTCAAGCTATCGTTGTTAGATTATTTTCCAAGTTGGCCAAACGTGGCGTGGCATTGAATCTTGAGGAGGACGATGATGGACAACCCAAGAAGAAAGTTCGCATGGGAGTCCCTGCAACACAGTGGATTTCGGTTTATAATGCGAGGCTCCCTATGAAACAGAGGTACGGTTTTGTTTGTAGAAATCACGTTAGGCTTGTTTTTGGTTCATATATTAGATCATTTTTCTCTATTCCCCTTCGTTATCTGTGATTGCATGATCAATTACAAAAGGCCATGGGTCTTTGAGGTCTGTCAATTTCCAGAGTTCTTACAATAATTTAGCGTCATTGATTTTCATATGATTCGTCATTGACTTTCTTATGATTCTTGTACTCTTGCCACAGACATGAATCTGTCTTCATTTTTTTTCCAACCTGGAGTTGGTAATTTCTGTTATTGTCCCGAGGAAGCTTATAAATTGTATCCTTACATTTTAATTGAATAAACAGGGGGGTCTTGACGATGGTGGTGAAGCTACTGTTAGAGCCTTAACACATTGGCAGTATCGAACCATTTCCAGAGAAAAACATTCAACTCTGCACAATCTCAATGCTCTCTTGGGTTCTAAAACCAATGACTATATATCATTATATGGCCTCAGAACACATGGTAGACTTGTTGAAGATGGTCCTTTAGTCACAAGTTAGGTAATGCATTGCACAAACTATCCTGTTCACCCCTTTGTTTAACATTAGCATTTATGTTGTTCTCTTCTTATATTTTCTTGACTGGCAGAAGGAGTTTTTAACATAAAATGTCTCTGTTTATACTCATGAAATTTTTTAATTGACAATCATGCATGTCATTAATATAACGGACCCTTGACCTCTGCTAGCTGGTTGCCCTCTCGCATTGAGCAAGCACCTATCCAGTGCAGTAATCACTACCTAATGAGTTGGAAATAACTTCTACTGGTGTGTCTATATAACTTGTTGACTACATTTTCTGGCTATTCGAGCCGAATTTACTCGTTTCATTTCAAAAGAGGAGAGACTCTTTGAGGTATTGTACACATATAACATAGTTACGATGGTTGAACATCTATTTTTCCTGAATCTCATGCATTCCGGGCAAAAAAAAAAAATCCTCCCCTTCATTTCGTGAAATCTCATTCATTATGTAATAGGGCATTGAATTGATTATGCTAGAATGAGTTGCTGCAACGAAAATGTCTCCCTCGTTTGCATGAACCCAAAAGTAAAAAAGCATGTCTCTACTCTCGAAAAGGAAGAAGTTTTTAGCATAGTAATAAACCTTTTTTTAAAGTGTTAGATTCATAGCTTACTTCTTATCTTCCTCATTTGTCTGCATGGTTTAATATCTTCTATTTCTAACCATACGTATTTTTTTTATTCCTTGAACAGGTTGACTATGAAAGGCGTAAGCTCATTGCTCCGTACCATACTTGTACCCACATGTTAAACTTTGCTCTCAGGGTAAGGCTGAAATAACATTAACCAACTGAGTTCTGTGGGAAAAGTTGAAGATCTCTTGGCTGATCCGGAAAATACTTACTGGCTTTCAATATCAACTGAGTTCTGTGGGGGTACATGGCCTTTCTTTCTTAGTTTCTAATACTCCGTGCTAATTTCTCCTGAGTTTTTTTAACATTTAGTGCACAAATATATTTAGGGACCCATATATAACTAATACTCGAGAGGCCAAGGCATTTGACCTGCTGTCCGAGGAGGGGATTGCAAAGGGAATCCGTAGAGTGACTGCTGTTACAACAGAGGGTGCTTTTAAAGCCTTAGATTCCGCCTCTTCACTGGAGGAGGAAGTAAATGAAGCATCAAAGATGGAAGGAAGCCTTCGGGAACAGGTTAACTTCATTTTTGTGGTGTACACATTTGTTTTACCTCTTTACCTCTTTACTGAATATAAAATTTTGTGACTCATTTTCAAAGTGCTTAATCTATTCTTATAGCTTGAAGTTTTCGGACTATTTCTTTTGGGGTTAAATGATAATATAATTGAAATCATTGTTTATTAAAGTTCATTTGTAAGTAATGGAATTTTTTGTAAATTAAGGTGTGACGGAGGGAGAATGAATTTTCTATGTCTTCAATGTAAGTAATGATTTCTTGTGACGTTCATCTTTTTCCTTATATATTTCTGTAACATATCCAGTTGTGCTGAATATTGTAGTGTCCGTGATGACCTTGCTTTGGGTCAAGGCAAACGGCCAAAATGATTCATGTATCTGACCTAGGTGATTGGATAAAAGAATCATAGTTATGTTTGATATATCTAATGTTTGTGACAAAGATTCATCCACCACCTACCTTCGGCTCATCTCCTAATCTTGAAGCCCTGGCACTTGAAGCAAATAACTCACTACTTCAGGAAGAGGATACAGCTGAGAATGGCCCTATAAGTTTTCCCGGTAAGTGATGTTGATGCTTTCATCTAATGTTTGTAAAATAATGTCTTTATGGAAAGCTTCGGTGGTGCCCATGGAGTTTATGTTTGGAGTAGGTTTAAGAATGCTTTAAACACAGTATCTCACTACAAATATATAAAATGCTTGTTTTATTTATGATGTATTTTTACCGAATAATGCTCGGATCTGTAAGTCAACAGAAATAGGAGCATCATGGGGTGTCAGTGTTGTAACTCTTCTGTTCTTATAAGTCTTTCATACATGTTGGATGGAATCTTATTCCTTTCATGTGCTGGGGCTCAAGTCTCTTACGTCTTTAATGGCTTATATCCACATAAGTGTTTTTGTGTTTTTGTTGCCGGTGAAAGTATCGTTTTCGTTAATGTCGTTTTAGAAGTGTCTTGAAGTAGTTTATGTTTCTATTTATGTGATTTATGTTGCTCCTGAGAGAGTCCTTAAAAATATTGCATGTAATATATATATATAATTGTGGATCATCATCTCAGCTAATTTTTCTCTTTCTCCCCCTCACACACTCGCACATGAGCTGTTGATGTCAGAATATTTTCAGTTTTGGGGATTCTGGTTAATCATATAATCCATTTACTACGCCCTAATATTCGCTATTACTGATGGATTTATTCTCTAATGCTTTTTCCGTTTCGATAAATTCAAAAGTTTTATTTGTCAATATTATCGCAGCCTATTTATTCCTGTCATTGATGATTATATAGGCCTATGCATGAAATTACATTTTCAACAGATGACAAGCTGAAACTCCTAAGTCAGGTATTTAATGTGATCTCTCTCACCATGTTTTTTATTTATACTTTCCTACTTAGCAAATGTGTTCTCTCTTCTCCAGATTGTCCTAGAGTCAAATTTTTTTTTTTTAGTCTTACTTAAGGAAAATGTTTTTCATTTATAGTCTGCTAGTTAGCAAATGGGGTTAAATGATATTATCATTGAAATCATTGTTTATTAAAGTTCATTTGAGCTCATCTTAATTCTCTACATTTGCTCTTTTGGAGCCTGAACTATGACCAACTAAACCCCTTTCTTCTCCCCTCCCCCCTTTTTTATTTCCAAATTGATATTGCCATTTGTTCAAGCTATAGGTAGAACCAATTTCTATAGACGAATTTCGATGAAGAAACTGAGGAAAAAACATTATATATCTCTACTGCATGCCCAAACTAAAATATAGACACCTTTCGAAAGCATATGCACATTACATGAACTGTAAATATGTAGATAATCTCACCTTCACTATCTGCAAATTCGCATGCTCTTTTCCTGCCAATAGTAACTGACTTTAACAACTTCATGTTCGTTTCCGTATAAATTTGGTTCCTTCTTCGTAGCACCAAATCCTTTATCAGCTTATCCAGTCAACATTGGAACCCAAACATCAAATACACTTTCTACCTCTTACTTGAAACACAAACTCATTTGTCATCTTAGTTGTACTCTGTTTTTTCCAATTAGAAATCCCCTATAAGAATGGTGAAATGACATATGGTTTGGACTCAAGGAACATCAAGTTTTTGAATTTTGAAAGAGGTCTTCTGAACCACTATTGGTTGAAATACAAAGACACTAAAAAGGCTGTCAACAATTACATAGGGAAATGGGAAGAGTATTGGAAGGAAAAGAAGAAAGTAATCTACCTTTCTTTTCTTACCCACATTTTGTTCCAAAGCAGTGGCAGTAACAGAGCTGTCCACTGCCACTTCCAGTTGAAGCTTTTAAAAAATTTATAATTTGAAAATAAAGTGTGATCCCCATTTAAACAATGAGGACTGTCATTTAAATAGTTGATAACTTTGTGGGAAAGAGGTTAGGGAAAATATTGGGCATCAGATTGGATATAAGACTGACATAATACTAAATATAGCTATTCATTTACATGGCATTCGTAAGACGGATGGAGTATTACATATGACTACTTATTTCCATAGCATTTATACGAATTTGTTCAATATCATTTGGAAATTTTATGCCCTCGCTGGTTTTCTATGTTTACGTAAACTTAGTCCACAATGGAAATGTACTTGCTGATGTTAATGTATGCATGAGGTACATTTGTTTCATTTGGCCAAAAAATTGAAACATTTCCATAAAACTTTGACAAGTGTACGTATGTATACTCCTACCACCGTTATTTACTTTATTACCCGTTCCTTTACAGATTTATATTCAAAGCTAATAATAAAGAATCCCACGAGAATCCGGATGACGAATAATACGAAGCTCCAGTGGCGGTGATAGGACGACTCAGCTGTAAGTCCTTCATTTTCATCTTCACTTCTCACTCCACAATCTTCATACTCTCACATATTTACAAATCTCATATGCGAAATTTGTGTGCAGATTTTAGGGACGCTGAATGATGAATGTTTAGAGCTTGGAGGTAATTTTTTTGGACTTTTATGATATTTTTTTTACTGCTTCTTTCTTTCTGTGTGTGTTGGTTAATATGATCACTTCTACAATACCATTGACATATTACAATATTACTTGTCCATTCCCATAACTGATTTTCACAATTAATTAGGAAGGGGTACCAGTTAACACATAATTTACATGTTCAAGTAACGAAACTAACTTTCCCCATCATATTTTTTCCACCCTTCCCCCTTTTCATTACATTACCATATTTAATAACCTTCATATATCTTTAAATCCTTTCCCTGTTGCTTGTTTTAAGTTCCAACCCATTTTCCCATCATTTACTCGTATTCTTCAACTGTTTTAAATAGCATTATAACAAATTCGTCATTCTACTTTTGGGGAAAATATTTGATGCCCACTTCCTCGTTACTTTTGAAATGTTTAAAATTTTGCTTATCTACGTCACTCAACCTAATTATCATAAATGTAAGAACATAAAAATCATTGCAGAACAGGAAGACATTTTTACTTAGAAACATTCATTAGACCATAACCATTTCATACATAATTTCCCACTTGTAGTTCCACGAATACAATACATACTACTCCCATAGGTGAGATATACTCCCCAAATACCCCCAAAAGTAATCTTCCCCCCAAAATCTCCAAAGAGTATTCTTCCTCCCAGCAAACTGCATTCTTCCTCCTCATATCGCTCCATGAACACAACCTACAAAAAAAATTTACTCAGTTAGCATTTTCAGCTTGACACCAAGCTGAGAACTAATCAAACTATCGTTACCTTAGCTTCCTGAGCCCAGCTCATTAAAATGAGCCCCTACCACCCCCAAAAATTGTTCATTCGCGACGGAGTCCTTATAACCGACTTACACATTACTTAACATAGTCCCTAATATAATAGTACCTACATACTTAGTAGTTCAAACACAACATAAGTTCAAATTAAAACATAAACATTACAGCCATAACCATGAAACTAAGGGAAGGGTGATTCCCCACTCTCATCAACTTTTGGAACCTTCACTTCCTCTTCCTTCACTTCCTCTTCCTTAAGCTTCTCTTCCTTGGCTTCCTCTTTCACGCCCTTTGCCCTCATGAAATCTCCCATCGGATTACGTTTGAGCGCGAACATAGATCAGTGCTCACTGCCTTCGCCTTCGAACCCACAAATGGAGTATACACATTTTTCTTGCAGAAATGGCTCCCATAACCCTAACACAACAGCATTGTCAGGAAAAATTTGAAACTCAAAATTTTCTCTAAGGTTCTTCAACATACTCTCTTTTTTACATTGAACATTTCAGTTCTTACCTTTGTACGCTGGAACTCAGAGGTTGCTATACCCTTCCCTTTGCTGTCACCATCAGGTTCATCAGCTGGGTGAACAAATTTCCCAATCACATTCTTATCCGTAGTGAGTTTCAGCACTGGGAATGGACCAAAGTTAATTCCCATTTCATTGTTCCTAACTTGGACTTTGAACATCGCCTCGAAACCAATCAGCATAGATATTTCAATAGGCAGCTCCTGCACAATGTATGCGTTAACATGCAATATATTGAACTTACATAGTTGGAGATATTATTTCTTCCAACATCTTACATTAGCAGAGGCAGTTGAACGCAGCTCAATGGATGTCTTTCCTATGAGTTTAACACATTCTCTATCCCACAAAATCAGTGATGCACTTGCAGTTCCATCAAGAACCTTCATCTGGATTCTATACCTAAAATCCATAAAGTTTCAGCTTAGTACGAACCCAGGTAGCAACATAATCTGACCTAAACTTATATTAACTAACCTTAGAGTTCCAGCGAGTCGAAGATGTCGCCTTTGCTCACACCAAAACGTACCACCTGCTGCACTCATTTTCTTAACACATTTAGAGCAAGACACATAGCACCAATCCATAGACGTGTCAATCCCAGCCACTTTGCATAGAGTCCAGTAGCTACCAGTCTGCCAAAAATGATAAATTAAGTGGAGAACAGACAAATTTAAATAAGTTTCACAACTCAAAAATAGAATACACAATATTCTTTTGCCAGTTGGATTAGGTAGATCTACCTACTTACCTCACTAACATGAATAAGTTGTTCCAACGTCATAATTCTCTCCTTGCACAGTTCCAAATCTTCTTCTATGCTCAACACAGATGGGAGAGTCACATTATGAATTGGCGTTGCATTCCTACCTTCCAACATTAAGCTGCAATTCGAATTCTCTTAAGTTACTCACTCAGCAAATAAAATAGTAAGCAGGAATATTTGTTTCACCTTTTATCCTCTTTATTACCTTTGGCGGAAGTCAGCAATTTCCGGTACATTTCCCCTGTAAATCACCTTGGACACATGATACGTGGTGGACACGCGAACTTCACCTCTAAACCTCTTCAGTTGGCACAATTGCATTACAACAACTAAGACCTCTTGATGATTCTCCAAATAACCATTTAAGCTTTCCGCATCTTCGCCCCAAACAGTGCATGGCATAGCTTCACCTCTGCAACATAGTAAATAATTCCAAGTTATTTATATTTACAATATGCGGCCATACTCTCTTCTTTACATAACTCTTTTATATGATTACTTATTTCATTCACACTCATACTTACTGCAGATTTTCCAAGGTTATATCCAGCATTGGAGTCTCTTTCCCACGAGTCTCTCGTATTTGAAGTGTGCTCCGACTCGACAACCTACCAATTACATCTGGTGGACAACATGAATGCCATCAATATTAAATATCACATGTATGCAAAAAAAATTTAAACTTGTCGACACCTGAATGTATTTTTTCCAACTTACCAACCAAACGGTTTTCATCCACCACATCGTACTCAGCTAGACTGCCAAACGTGCTAAACTCAAAAACATTTCGAGGGAACTGAGTATCAAATATCTCAGTCACATTAGTTCTACCCATGAAAATTATCTTGTAGCGTCCAGAGGTTGTCTTGAGACGCAAGTCATTTTCGGTGACTACAAAGTTTTTCACTGCGTACAGATGGCCTTCCTTCAGCATGCTTTTGAATCTAGTTATCTGAGCACGTCGTATTGTTGCATGCACTCTAGATCCCTGATATAGAAAAGAAATTAAGTTATTAGTCATATCTTATTTGTTATTAGGTAAACCAAATACTATGGAATTGAATATATTTCTTGTAAAATATACAACCTCCGAGTCATGGAAAATGCATTCCGTACTGTACACCTTTGTACGATCATCAAACGCATGCAACGAATAGCATCGCGTCAGCCGAACCTTTAAAGCCCATTCCAGTCGTGTTGGCTCAATTTCACGGATGAAGGTGAACAATGGCATTGTTGAAAGTGAGTTAAATTTGTGTGTCGGCAGATAAATTGGAAGTTGAAGGCATACTTTTGGAGGTGAATGCCACTGTATTTATAGTGGGGGGCCCTCAAAATTCTGGAAGTTCAACTGGTTCTTTGCCACCCTAGTAAGCCAATAGGAAATTATGTAGGAAAAAAAAAAAATATAAATCTGGACTTCAAATCAGAAAAATTGCCCAACCTTAAACTAATAAGACATAACATGCACTCTAACTCCCACGTGGAAGTCACAATATGGACCTTCTGTCTTCTCATCCTCGGTTATATGAAAAGCTAAAAAGTGGAAGTTTATGTACATTACCACACGTAATGTAATCCAACAGAAACATGCATTCAAAGGTTGTTTCACACAAAACAGTGGGTTGGGTAAATGGTTTTCTTTTTTAAAAAATTCCAATGTAATTGAAACGTACGTGTGTAATGGAAGAATAGCAGGAGGAAAAACTTTCCATTTCTGTAGGCTGTGAAAATGACGTTTTTGAGCGGGATAATTCTACTTATAGTTAGACAATCTTCTTTTTAGATATGAATAGATACTAAAAGACTTAGATTTCTAAAATAGTAGGATTCGAAATTGAAAACTTCCAAAGGAGGAAACTCTCTAATTAAAGAAGGTTACCCAAAAAGAGAAGAGAGACCGTAATTAGAAAGTTATCAAGGAATTAGACTTCCATTGAAAGGAAGGAAACTAAGTGTCATCTTGAGGAAAGAATTATAAGAAGAAAGTTTCTAAAGTAAGAAACTGCTAAATTAGGAAAGTTCCTAAAAATAGAAAGTTAGTTAACCAATTAAGGTGAGTCTAAGAGTAACTCATATGTTAACTAAGGAAAGGAAGTATAGGTGCATAAGAAGTAATAAAAGATTACTTGTACCTAAGATATGTTATTACGTGATTGTAGATTTCGCGTAAAGGCATTGCTCGAGGAAGGAAGCAAAGCTAAGGTAAGGAATTACGATCCTAAGTACTCTTGTATATCAATTTCGTTTGGAAACTCCATTGAGTCTTTTCAAAACGTGAATGCTATCTGTGGCTGATAGTAATTTTTAAAATACTCTGATGAAATGTATCGTCATTGAAAATTCCTTATTCTATGATATGTTCTTGTTCATGGAATATCTGCAAATATTGAAATTGCTATGTGTGTTCTTGTACCTCTGAATGCACTGTATGTAATAACTAGTATGCATTATTATTTACTAGTTATGAAATTATGCTTAATGAGAAAAGCATGTATTATGAAAAATCGACATCAATGTAGGTGATCGATATGGGAATACTCAATGTAGGGTATAACCCATGTAATAACTAGTATGCATTATTATTTACTAGTTATGAAACTATGCTTAATGAGAAAAGCATGTATTATGAAAACACGACATCAATGTAGGTGTTCGTTGTTTTGGGAATTACTCAATGTAGGGTATGACCCATGGAATTGACGGAAGTCTGAAAGTATAACAAAGTTGTAGTTGCCACACTTTCTTTGCTATGAAATATACACATATCTGTTGTTTATAACCTATCCTTGAATATAATTTTTTGGATTCGTTCATTCTAGTCGTCTCCTCATTGTACGGATGAGACCACGTATGAACTTACTGGGCATTGTTCGCTCATTCCTTCATTTTCTTTTTCCCTCAGGATCGGAATAGAAAGGAGGAGAACCGTCATCAGGAAGAGATGGAATAATTAAGTAGAATAAATGAATTATTTAATGATTCCGAATTTCAGAACTTTTATTAGTACTAGTTATTGTACTTAGCCGTTACATCTGATTTTTCCGCACTTATGTAATGGTTTGAATTAAGTTACCGTTGTGGACCCGTCGTTTGGGGTATTTATTTATGTTTATGGAATTATGGAAATTATGGAAATTCGGGGTCGTTACATTTTCTAATTCCACATTCTTTGCAAAGTTATGATAAACCTATTCTAAGTGTCATGGGTTAGGGAGTAGGCATCAAATGAAGGCGAATGATGATCTTGATATTCCATTCTTTCTAAACAGGCTCAAAATGGGATCAAGTGACAATTTATATATATAAACAATGATGCGCAAGTCGAAGGCTCACAAGAGGGTTGACAAAGAAATACAAGCCATAAATATCAAGTAATCTATTGATGTATTATTGACAAGCATGCAACCATGTTCTAGGACCCCCGAGAATGCCAAAGTGAACCCATAAAGGATACCTAAATTAATGACCATGATCAAGAAATATGATGGAAGTGAATGGTGGTGCAATTCAGTTTTACATGTATTAATGCAATTCTAATAAACAAATTCAAATTGACACAAACTTAACAAAACTCAATCAAAAACCCTCAAAATCATCATGGACGTTGGCCAACTTCCTAGCATATAATGAGAACAAAAATTTTAAATTTTTCTATTTTTTGGAGGGTGACACTATATACACTCCCCTATAAACCCACAAACTCGGGGAGATATCTACCCCCAAACTTAAAATATGCTAAGTCCTCATAGCAAAGAGAACAAAAACATACCTTGGGTTCAAAGGACGATATGACACAACAAAGCAAATAAATAAAGCAATAAAAAATACCTACTTGGGTTGCCTCCCAATTAGCGCATTTGGTTAAGGTCGTTAGCCCGACCGTTGCTCCCGTTTGGACTTCACCTTCCGTCCTTTGGCCCAGTTCATGGTTTCGCGGGTCCTTATTTTCAGATTAAGTCCCATGTATCTTCCCCTTTTTGTCATGTCTTTTAAAACTAGAGGGAATTTTTGATATTTACGTACCTTGGAATTTTCCTCTTGTGGCTTCTCACCACATTTTTCATCACATGGTGAAGGAGAAGGTAAAATAAAGATAGTCAAATTTTCCTTTGGATTGTCAAGGATTTGAAAATTCTCATCCTCATTTAGTACTTCCTCACAATCCATTTTCTCCTCACCATATAGGGCCAACTCAATCTCATCACAAACATACTCATGCCATGTTTTCTCATTAAAATTTGATACATGCATGACCTTTAATTTTTTAAATAACAAGAAAAAGAAAATAGCACAAGAAAATTATTTACACTAAAAAGAAACTATTTACAATACACTAACCAAATTAACTTGTAATTCACAACAAGTCCCCGGCAACGGCGCCAAAAACTTGATGGATAGAATCCTCTTGTAATAAAAACCTTGCAAGTGTACAAGTTACCGTTGTAGCAATATGCACAAGCAAGGGTCGAACCACAAAGACTTGTGTGAAAACGAGTGAATTTAATTAGTGCAAAGTAACCAAGGGGGTTTTTGATTTTGGTTGATTAACCTAATATTGAAAAGCAAATAAATTAAACTAATAAAAATAAAACAAAGGACTGAAATCAAGAATGACAACGGGATTCACGGATTGGGTTTCACAATACATTCACTTTATGCTATTTTATCTCTTAAAGAAGACATCAATTTCATTCTAGGGTTCATTCACAAAATCATAAGTTGGGACGGTTCGGTGTGCGATTTGCAACTCAAATATTCTCTTTTTATTATACTTTCAGTTACGTTTAATATAATAATCCAAGAAAGCATTAAGATCGAAAGAATGTTTGAACCTAAACCAATTGATTTCAGTTACGTCCTCAATTAGGTCTAAGTAGTAAAATAATGGTCATGTATCTATGCCCGAGTTACCGTAGCAATGGATACCCACAAATTCTAGGGCCAAAAATATCTTAACATAAATCTGAAGCCTTAGAACGAATTAAAATTATTTTACCACTCTAGAAAGAAATTGAATTAAGATTGAAAAACTATAGCATAAAGATCATATATTGCTACAACCAATCCGTAAATCAAATACTTAGCTACTCATAATAAAAATAAAAATTACAAAAATAAATTAACGAAACCGAAACCTCTGGAATGAATCTTGGAACCAAGAAAATACTCCTGTGTTTCTTTCTTTATTCTCGGAACAGTAACCTCCCCCAAAAAAAAAACCAATTGCTGTCTTTTTATCAATATGCCTAAGCTAATTTGCTTTTGTGCAGCCGTGTAACAGCCAGCAACAGGCCCAAGTCAGGCCCAAAACCAAGAAAAATCCAGCCCAATTCAACCACTTGGGCGGTCGCCCAAAATCCCTGCGAGGTCGCCCAATTGAACAGTAAGTGAAGGTCTTTTCCTTCGACTTATTATCGACAGTTGTACTTTGGTCACTGTACTTCCCAGCTTTGCAGTTTGGTCCTTGAATTTTAAAACACACTTTTTCTCCCAATTTTCCAAATTTGCAATTAGGTCCCTAAATTTCCAAAGTAGGCACAAATATTCTATTTTCAGCATTGTTGCACTTCAGCCCCTGAACTATCAAAACACTCAAATATACATTAAATTCCAAAGGTTTTGAACAGAAAATAAGTTTAGGAACATATCTTTTGGATGGATAAAACCACATCCATCAGTGAATAAATTTTTATTTATTTTTAAGAAGGGTAATGCTATTTTTTTCGAAACGGAGAAAGATAATTTTCTTAAATAGTTTAAAATATTCTATTTACATGAAAATTAAATGCTTGCTTAAAAAATAAATAGTAAATGCTAGAATATTTTTAATTTGTCTTTTATAATGTACTTACGTTTTTAGCATGTTAATTAGTATTTTTTTTGGTTAGAAAATTGTCATTTTAAATTTATTACTTTAACCCCTTTACGGTTATTATAGTAAAATATCATTTATTTTCATATTTAGGGATATTAATATTTTCTAGTTTGGCTATTAATTTTCATTCAATTTGCATTAAAACAATAATGAAAGAGTTCTTGTTCAAAAACAAAATTTTTAAATGACACATGATTATTTAACAGATTTTTCTAACAAAACTTGTTAAAATCCTAAAATGCTAACAAAATGACAACTTTGGGGCCTAAATAGTAAATAGTGATAAAATAGGGCCTAACTTAGTAACACCCATTTAACTTTGGGGCCCAAAATGCAATCTCTCCTTCAAAAATTAATAATGACATTAGATACTTATCTTTGATCATTTTAAATATATTAATATCATTGAACTATACCAATTATTATTGTCAAAAATTATAGTCATTAAAATTTAAATGAGTTAGTTGAATTTTCTTTTCATGCCATTATGAGTTTCATATATTTTCATAATAAGAAGGGTGGCTTTACATTCCTCTCACCATAATGTTTATTTGTTTATTAACTAGTACTTAAATGCATGTGCCAATGACACGGGACGGTATACATGGTAGTCAAAACAGAGAAAATATAAAGAATCCCTTTCAATTTAGTACTTCCCACAAAAAAGAATAAAGCGACGAAGAAATAATTTTATAATTAATAAATCAATAGAAAACATTATAGACCTCAATTATTTTAAAGAAAAATAATCATAAATCATTAATAAAATAAGAAATATAGAATTAACATTCACTATTTCGTTAAAAATAAAACAATAATATGTTGGTTACTATTCAACGACATTGGCAGCTACGAAACCTTCGGCTTCAACTCTTCTAGCTAGTTCTTCCTGCGCTTGGACAATAACATATATCAACCACATTTAATTAACTATAATTGATGCATTATACTCCCTCCGTCCCACCTCACTTGACACCCTTGAGGTGGGCACGAGAACTAAGGAAAAAGAATAAAATAAAAGAAATGTGTGGTAGAAAATGAAGAGAGAGAATGAGTGGGGTAAATAGTAGTGTTGGTTGAATAAATTGAGTGGTGGAAAATGAAGAGAGAGAATGAGTGGTGGGGTAGAGTGAATATAAAATTATAAAAAGTAGGCTATTTTGGGAAGTGTCAAGTGAGGTGGGACGGCCCAAAATGGAAATAAGTGTCAAGTGAGGTGGGACGGAGGGAGTATTCGATTATATTTAAAAAAAAACATACTGCTTCAACAACAAAAATTGGATCGTCCCATATATCTTCGTACGTCAACTGTGGTGGAGTCATTTGTGAATCAGTTGGAGCTTCAGTATCTTGCAAATCTTCTGTCGAATGCGGGAAAACCTATTTAAAACATGCATTAGATCAATATATACACACATATATATAGTTATATATAAATGTGTCATGTTATCGATATTAGATCCCACCATTTAGTTAGTTAGTTAGTTATCCATCCCATTATGAATCTCTTAACTTTATTTTTTTAGTTAATGTAATTGAAATTTAACAAAAAAGTTACTAAAATTCATTTATTCATAAAATTTTAAATATTATTATTAATACAACGATATTTTAAATTTTATAAAAAATATTTTTTATTAGTTCTTGATCATATTTAATACTCCCTCCGTCCCACCTCACTTGACACTTATTTCCATTTTGGGCCGTCCCAGCTCACTTGACACTTCCTAAAATAGCTCTACTTTTTATAATTTTATATTCACTCTATCCCACTACTCATTCTCTCTCTTCATTTTCCACCACTCAATTTATTCAACCAACACTACTATATACCCCACTCATTCTCTCTCTTCATTTTCTATCACACATTTCTTTTATTTTATTCTTTTTTCTTAGTTCTCGTGCCCACCTCAAGGGTGTCAAGTGAGGTGGGACGGAGGGAGTATGAAACAGATGAAGTATACTGATATCACGAAGAATAGAGAGAGATTGTTCAACAATATTTTAAATTTTATAAAAATTATTTCTTTATTAGTTCTTGATCATATTTAATATGAAACAGCTGAAGTATACTGATATCACGAAGAATAGAGAGAGATTGTGATTGATAGATTCATGGATAATTTCAGAAACTGAAGCATTGATAATTAATCTTACGGTTAAACTTGAAGAAGAAAATAAATTATCAAATGACAACCCTTGGATCTGTTGTGAATTTGGTGCTCCCCCATTGCAATCTAGACAAAGAATCAATAAACCCACACACACAATATAACAAGAAACACACACACAAGAACATAAGAGTTGTTTACCCGGCTCATTCACCAACTCGTGAACTACGTCCGGGGGCAATTACCGAGCCAATATGTATTCTAATATGTTGCTACACTCAACTACAATATGTTCTAGGCCGAAATTATGCTTATATAGTTATACAAGGAAGCCCTAACTCAGTTTAAGAAGAGATACAATCGAATTAGGAAACAAATCAAATCTGCAGCACAAAGATCGGGCGCAGCGCGGCCGCCCTCAAGGCCAGCGCGGCCGCCCTCCTTGGCAGAGACTTCTTCACCCACGAAGGAACTCCAGCGCGGTCGCCCTCCACCACGAGCGCGGTCGTCCTCCTTGACAGAAGCTTCCTCCGAGATTTTCCTCCTTCAATCTCACCGACTCCTCCGACTTAGGCCCCTTTTCTTCCTTGTAGTTTAGGACTCCAATCCCAACAATCTCCCACCGGAGACTAAACTAACAAACATAAAATCACCCATCAACTCCCACCACGGAGTAAAGACCTTCGAACACATTTCCCCCTCCATATTGGCTTGACACTACCTCTCCTCTCCTCAAGTAATAAGGCGAGTTGAAACCAAGCGACGTTTCAACCTCTCCGTGTTAGATCGTTCTTGCCTCCCCAAATCAGCTTCTACCTTGATTTCTCCCCGCAAGTCTAACTTCGCCTTCTCCCTCCAGACCCACCTTCCTCGCAATGCTTCCCCTTGAAACTCGGACACACCTTGTTTCTTGCATCGTCTGTTTTTGGTCTGAAACCGCTCTCTGTTAGGGCACTTGGACTTCCACACCACGTTGATCAACTTTGAGTCCCCCCCAACATACCGTTTCTTGATGTCTCCCCTTTTCACACCAACAGGCCGGTTCTTTAGCCTCTTGCTCCCACCGGAACGAACATCAACATTGTAGGTAGAGTACAACATCTTCCCCTTAACCCCACGAGCCAACACCTTAGCCCCTTTTGTGACTTCCCAAAACCCACCAATGAAAGAAACACCATACCCTTCACTGTCAAGTTGTCCCACAGAAATCACCCTTCTCCTCAAATCCGGAACATGCATCACGTTGTGTAGTTGTAAAACAGCCTCGTTAGGTGTCTTCATTATCACATCCCCCTTACCTTTGACCTTCAATGGCTGACCGTCACCAAGATAGACAACCCCAAAGTCTCCAGTTTTGTACCGCTTCATTGATTTTGCATCCCCACTAGCATGACAAGAAGCTCCCGAATCTAACACCCAATCTTCACCCGACTGCTCCTCTCCTAGGATCAATACATCTCCACTATCATCCACCACGTGTGCACCACCATCTTTTCCCGGACAGTCATAACTGATATGCCCCAATTCACCACAATTGTAGCACTTGACCTTTTTCCCCTTTTTCGGTCTTCCCCTATTTCTCTCCACCCTAAGTGCAGCCCCATCTACGGAAGATTCTCCCCTTTTCTCTTTCCTTCGTAACTCCTCTTGAAGGATGAGATCTCTAACCTCCGTATACACCAATGCTGTTTTCGACGTACTAATCGTTGTGACAGTAACCTCCCAACTATCAGGCAATGATTTTAGAAGAAAACAAGCTAGCACTTCATCGGAGAAAGTAATATCAACACTTTTCAATTGGTCCACCATACCTTTGAAATTGCCGATATGACTTGCCGCTGTCTGCCCCTCTTACATCTTCGCATTCGCAAACCTCTTTATCAAATGCACCTTATTGATATTCGACGGCTTCTCATACATGTCTGACAGCGTTTGCAGCAACTCCACCGTTGTCTTGGCCTCCATAGCGTTCCGTGCAACGTCGTCGGTTAGGGCACTCCTCACTGCTCCTAACGCCTTCCGATCCAACGTCTCCCAATCCCCTTGTGACATGTCTTCGGGCTTCGCCTTCAAGGGTCCATGAAGATCCTTACAATAAAGGTAGTCTTCAATCCTTGTCTTCCAAAACGTGAAATTCACACCGTTGAATTTCTCGATTGAGTTCTTCATCTGACTGCTTCACCAAAAATCCCCAAGAACGCGATTCAAAAAATCAACTAATGAAACTTTGAATCCTCCGAACCAATGCTCTGATACCAGGTGTTGTGAATTTGGTTCCTCCGTTGCAATCTAGACAAAGAATCAATAAACCCACACACACAATATCACAAGAAACACACACACAAGAACACAAGAGTTGTTTACCCGGTTCATTCACCAACTCGTGAACTACGTCCGGGGGCAATTGCCAAGCCAATATGTATTCTAATATGTTGCTACACTCAACTACAATATGTTCTAGGCCGAAATTATGCTTATATAGTTATACAAGGAAGCCCTAACTCAGTTTAAGAAGAGATACAATCGAATTAGGAAACAAATCAAATCTGCAGCACAAAGATCAGGCGCAGCGCGGCCGCCCTCAAGGCCAGCGCGGCCGCCCTCCTTGGCAGAGACTTCTTCACCCACGAAGGAACTCCAGCACGGTCGCCCTCCACCACGAGCGCGGTCGTCCTCCTTGACAGAAGCTTCCTCCGAGATTTTCCTCCTTCAATCTCACCGACTCCTCCGACTTAGGCCCCTTTTCTTCCTTGTAGTTTAGGACTCCAATCCCAACAGGATCGTAGTGGTTATATATCGATCTCAACCGCTATTTGTATAAAGTCAATAGGCGGTTAAGAACTGAGGTGTTGTGAGTGGATATGAGAGAGAAAATGAGATAGAAAATAGTAAGACGATAATCGTTGTCGTTATGAGTATTACAAGTGAGTTCCATTAATAAATAAATATTATATACTTTCATTCATAGAAAATGAGACTTATCAATAAGACGCTCTAGATGACAAAGTGGGTAAGATTATTCGGAGTAGAAGTAGAGGGAGTATTGCATTAAATTAAGGTCAAAATATTCATTTTGACAAACGGAAGTTAATCAAGAAACTAACTCCGGGTAATATGTCATGTGAAATGATCAAATTGTCCCTTAAAAAAAATTGTCCATGATATATGACTTGGAAATATAACATCATATTTTTTTTTATTTGCAACAGATTGTAAAAACAAATACTCCCTCTGTCTCGAAAAATTTAGATCACTTTGACTTTAATGGTCAACTCAATCGAATTTTGACCGTAATTTTATGAAAATTTAGATATTTTTATGCAATTATAAAAATTGTTAATGTTTCACCATTAGAATAATATCAATAACAATTTTTAGAATTTCATAAAAATATCTATATTATTCTATAAAATTATTCATGTTTTTTTTTTATATAAAAATATGTCAAAATTTGATTAAGTTGATTATGCGAAATAAAGGGAGCGATTGGATCTACACAATTTTATTTTTAAAAAATATATTACAAAAGTAACCAAAATTCATGCCAGTTAAATTTTAAATTGAGAGAAAGCAAGACAATCGGAACACACAACCAGACCACTTGCTTGTTTTCTTTCCATTTATATTTGAATTGAAAATCTTGGTACACGCCAATTTTCAAATAATAGGTATGTATACTATTACTACATTATTATACTCCCGTCCCGTCTCACGCGAATGAAAAATTTTAGTCAAATTGATGTAACTTTAATAAAAAATTTAAATAAAAAATAGTGATTCTAATAAATATTTAATTTTTTATTATAACACAATTAATAATATTTTCAATAATGATTTTTAGATTTTTATAAGAATTATTATTTTCTATTTAACTTAATAGTTAAAATTATTGCAATTTGACTAAAAGTCTCATGATGGAGAGAGTATATATTGAAATAGAAACCACCAATCTACAGTCGTAGGATCTTAACAGTGAAAACGAATCTAATGGTTAAAAATAAAGAGGAAAAAAACCATTCAATGAAGACCGTTGGATCAGACAGTTATGGGCAAATCCTGACCACTCTTTATCCCTAGATAAGAGGCGATTATTTCCTCCCTTTATTGTATTATAGACTAGTACTCAAATGCCCGTGCCATTGGCATGGGTCAGTATGGAAAGGGAGACAGTATGGAAAGAGAAAGATGCGGAAAAATGAAATCGCATGCTAACTATATGACGTTTTAAATGTAATTTTAAACCGCTGCAAATATATAAAGAGCAAAGATATTTACCTGGGAGTTGAAACTTCCTGAGAGAGAGTACCTGAGAAACCATCAGAAGCTCATATTTAAAATAAAATAAGATATTCAGACCAAGAAAAATTAGAATTAAACAAAAAGGTAAATGTCTCTTTCGCCCGACACCAATCCTCTGAAAATCGCCCATTCAAGTTGCAAAATCAGGTACAACCAACTCGTAAAACCCAAGTCCATTTGAACCATAATTGAGAATAGTTAACTTTAAATATAATCTTTTAAATTCGATTTTATTGGGATAGCAACGTCTGACTCTCTCCCATAAGCATTTTCAGTCTAAAACTCCACTCAACGTTGTTATTTCGTATACCCATTCTGTGACTGAATTCATAAAAAAACGTACGAAAATAAGGTCAAATTGAGAAATTAGCGGTCCATTGTAGTTGAGCCATTTCTACAAATAAAAATAACTAAATCATTTTCCTTATCACTTTATTTATGCAAAGACTATATTTAAAGAATAGTTAACTTAAAAGACACAAAAAACAAATCAAAACATAAGCCAAAATTGAAGAACCATAACCAAATTAGTAACTCAAACATAAAAATTTTTAGTTGCAAGACTGTTAATTTCTCAGCACACAATCCCAATAAAATCGAAGTTAAAAAATTCCAAGCACCCAACTCCACATAATAGTTTACTATGTACTGCAAAGTGTTACTGTTTCTCACAAAACCATTTACATATTATATTAGAGCACGCCATGAATACATAATAACTAAAAATAAAATAACATAGTAACATGTGTCTACGTTTCCAGGCCTTGAAGTGAGGATGAGGAGTGAACATCTTACAATTATGGAGAGGTCAAACACATCCATTGAATTTGAGTTGTTCATTCAGGGGTTCTAAACAAACAACCTGCAGTTAATCATAAAACAAACATTAGAACTGAGAATTGATAATTGAGAATAGTAATTTGAGAATATGTTAAAAGTGCCATATTTCATTCAACTGCATTTCTAGAAAATGGTCATTGGAATAAAATAAGCACAAATAATATTTTTGTTTCACCGCTGCAAACGTGCGGAATTGGAACTAACTTCTTATATACATTCACAAATAAATGCAGCAGAATTTAAAGAAAAACACACAGAATTTAAAGAAAAACACACGTACCCTTTTAAGTGAACTTAATTTATCTGCATTAGGCTTCATCTGAATAAATGGAACACCTTTATTAATGACCAAATTTGGTTTACGGAATCCAACCCCTGAAGAATTTCTATGTCTCATTGACCTCATCGAAGTCCTTCTCTTTTGGATATTGCGAGTAATAACACCACTCCTTAATTACATAGTTCTGGTACCTAATTTAGGTGCCAAAACAGTCCTTTTGGCAGACTTACCCTTTGGAATCGCTTTAACCCTGCTTGAAGGCTGGTCAATTTTGAAGCTGACGCATGATGATGGCTCTTCTTCGAGGGTAGTTTTGCTTAAAGGCTGGTGACTCTCGCAGCTAATGTATGATGGCTGCTCTGCTATGGGATAATTTCGATCAAAGGTCGCTCCGTCTCACTAATAACACATGATAGATGCTCTTCTATGGGAAATGTGTGCTATTCCTCAACTCCATATACATTGTATGTATCACAAGTAGATGGGGATGGAGAGCAGACAGAGATGCGGCTCAAATGCAAAGACATAAAGCTGGTCGGAATTGCATTAAAGTCAACAGAAAATAAAGGTGTAGTATCCTTTAAGCCCATAACTCTGCAGAATCCTAAGCTTCTACTGCAAGATGAATCCTGAGAGCATGATCAAAGGGCAACATTACATAAAGCCAATTATAAGAAGGAATCTCTAAGCACCAAGAAATCCTGAAATTGTTGCCAAATTACTAATAGCACAATGTATAATTTACTAAAGATCAATACTGAACTTTTATAAAAGATAATAATGGTAGATAAAGGTCAAAAACCAAATTTGGTCATTAATAAAGGCATTCTCAGCAGCCTGTTGCTGTGTTGCAATTTAGAGGAATTATGTCAAACACTTGGCGGGCATCCAAGGAAATCTTTGGGTGAGGACTCCAAACAATTTACCAAACCTACAAAATCCCAAAGAAAGCCATAGACAGATAAGTCAACAATTGAAAATCTATAAGTACCATTGGAATTAGCAGTACTAAACTGCAACATTCCAAACAAAAGATTGATCATCATCAAGCGTTGTCTATGTTTGTCTCTCTGCACTTGTGCTTATGCTTGTAATTTGAACTTCAGACCTTGATTTGAATCGGAGCAGGGAGAGCTGAGTGATGATTGACGTTTTTAAGAGAGAGTCTGAGGAGATAGTTGCCGCTGTATATTGTTGGGGATGGGAGAGCGAATGCGGAAGAAAAATTGGGCAGCCGTGGAAACTTGGTGTTTGACGGAGAGAGAGAGAGAGGGAGAAGAGATCGTGGGAGGGGAAGGAATTTACAGCCTTCGGATCAACTATCCAACTTTAAATCCTAGCCCCTTTTTATACCCAGGCTAAGAGGCAGTTAATACCTCCTTCTATTGTATAATAGATTTTATGTGAATAAAATAGGATAAAAAAAAATTGTAGGAACGAAAATGCAAAGAGAAAGTTTAAACACTAATATTGACTTTAGCTAGGATGATAGTTTTAAAATTATATTCAAGTAATTTAACTTTTCATTCAAATTTTGTAAATAAATAATATCACATAATTTAAGTTACTACTGTCCAAAATTAATATTAATAACATAACGGGACATATATAATTGAAATTTTTATCTACAAAATTTCATAAACTTTAAAAGAAGATTAAAATTTCATATTAATAATTCATTAGGACAATCATATGCATTTCAATTCAATATTTTCCTCTTTCTCTACTTTTTCTTATTTGCGTTCTCCACTTTCCTCTACCGCCGGTAGCATTGGATGATTATTTTGACATTGCCTTTATTTTGATGGTGGTGCATAAATAAATAACCTTGATGCAAAATCTAAATTATTAAAATTCAACAAGATATTAAAACTTATAAATCATTACTCAAATAATTAAATTTTAATAAAAAAAAAACATTCACAAACACAATTAACATAGAAAAAAATAATAAATAAAATCTTAATAAATATTAAAATCAAATTAAAAAATAGATAAATATACAAAAATCAAGTTGTAATTAGAAGGAAAAAATTTAAAAATAATTATTCAAATATATAATCGAAATAGACAAAAAAATAACTAATAAAATAATAATTCACCAATTAATATTATATCAAATCTTATTCAAATTTAAAATAATAATGAAAAACAAAACAACACAAAGTAAAATAAAATTGACAAAAGAAACAAATAAAATCAAAAGAAATATGAAAATTAATAAATAAAATGAAAATGAAAATCAATATCAATATCAATATCAATATCAAAATGAAACAAAAATATAAGAAAAACAAAATGTAATTAGAAATACAAAAATTCAAGTATCTATGAAAATAATAAAAAAAGAATGCATAAACAATCAAATTATACATAAACAATGAATAAAATAAAAAATATATAGAAATTTACAGTAACATATTAAAACAAAAAAATAAATCAAAAAATTTCAAAATCAAAATAAAAAACAAAGGCAAGCAAGAAAGAATAAATAAAAAAAAATCACAAAATCAAATCCCAATAAAAAAATGATCTATATAAATCAAAATGAAGTTATATTTTAAATCAAAGTATAACTTGACCCACAACAAAATTTAAAGCAAATAAAAAAAAAAATACAAATATCACATTTCAATCAAAAGAAAAAAAAACAATAAAAAGAATGATGAAGAGAAGAATGAAATAATCTTAACTGAGAAGCGAATGAAAATGACACCATGAAATTGGGTCGGAAAGTTGTCTTGGTTGGAGAGAGTAAAAGAGAAGATAATAAAACAATTGTGTTTTCACCAATGTGTCTCTCGAGATACACAATTTTTATCTTGTGTAAAATTTTAATTCTTGAGTTTTTTATTCTTACACTTGACACCTCTATTAGCTATATAATTTCTTATATAATACTTATCCTAATACTATACTCCCTCCGTCCCATCCATCTTAAGAAAATATTGACTTTTTTTGTCAACTTTTGATAACTTTGACTAAAACTTTATAGAAAATTTGATAATCTTAACAAAAATTTGAATTTTTTTATTGAAAGTATTTTAATAGTGAATCATTTTTTTAATTTTTAAATCTTTATTAGCATCATAATTTTTTTATAAAATCTTGGTCAAAGCAACTCAAAGTTGACAAAAAAAGTCAATATTTTCTTAAGATGGGTGGGACGGAGGGAGTATATAGAGAGAAACGATGAAAGTGATTCTAAAATATAACTTTAATATATCAATTCATGATAACTATACATTTCACATTATTTATCAACTCTTTACATGTCTATTGAATTTGAATTTATCTTTAACCTTTATTGTTTTATTTATATTCATATCTTTTCATATCTAAATTTGAACTTTCATTTAATTAATTTGGTACATGTACTATTTTAAGAAAATAATACATGAGTATACATGTGTTTTATTAAATGATCAAATAATTTAGTCAATTAAATAATCAAATAACTATTTATTCTATATAGTATTCTAAGATATACATCTCTATTTATTTGGATATGTAATATTATTATATTATATTAACCCTTTGTATACATATACTTATTGATGAAAGATATTAGCTAATACATAAAATTCGAAACGCCGCAAAAATTTGGAAGCATGAAAATTTAAAAAATTTCTGGAACTCATGATATATATGGCATGAAGCATTTTTACCGACTTTAAAATATTTTAATATAGATTTCTTGAAAAGAAAAGGTCATCTATTAGTTTTGAATAGGGAATATGGTTTGGGATACCCTGCAATTGAATTAAACAATGAGCCTAGTTTTAAAAAATCGATCTGCTCTGATAAAGATCGTTTTTAAAATACATACTTGCAGATTTTATTATTTAATCGGACTATCAATATCATTTGAATAATATTGATCTTTAACGTGGAAACACCACTTTTTTACAAATGATTTGACTCGAACAAATCTATAGTATAAATCACACCTCCACTATCTACGGTTCTATGAGCAGTTTCATCTGCCGAATTTTCCATTTTGCCCTCACTAAGTTGTCCCTTTCCCATTTTGCCCTTTAAAAATTTTTTTTTTTATTAAATTAAAAAAAAACGTATCCTCGGACACGGGCTTAATTAAAAAAAAACGTGTCCTCGAACACAGACTTTTACTAGTTTCTATATAAATCCAGCTCCTGACAGTTTGTTTCCCACATTTTCAAGAGTCCCATTTTTTAAACAAAATACCGTAGTTTAGTGCAATTTCATGGAAAAACAAGCAAATAAAGTTAAAATATACACAGATTAATTTTTCTCAATTTATTCCTTTTTAAAAAAGCATTCAATTAAATAAATGACAAGTCTTAAAAAATATTTATCAAAATAACTAGAAAAAAGAAAAAGGTAAACCCGATATTACCAATAGCTAGTTTCATAAAACTCTTTATTAAAAATAGCGAGTTTTATCAAAAAAAAAAATATACTCTCTCCATCCCACACCATTTGATACCAAAAAAATAGGCACACGGATTAAAGAAAGGTAAGAGAGAGAAAAAGTGGAGAGAGAATGTTGTGAGTGTAAAAGTAAAATAGGAGAGAGAATGAGTGAGAGGAATAATTGGGAAAGAGAATGTTGTGAGTGAAAAAGTAAAATAGGAGAGAGAATGAATGGGGTAAATAGTGAAGATTCCTTTCTATTTTGAGTAAGTATCAATTGGTGTGGGACGGACCAAAAAGAAAATAAGTATCAATTGATATGGGACGGAAGGAGTATATATAAACTTGCTACTATCAGAGTTTTACCGAAGAGTTTCACCGAACTTGATCATTTTTGCAAATATTTATCAAAGCTTATCATTTGGGGTAGTCCCAAACAAACGATCCTCCCAAAACAGATCTCTACTCTCGTTTCCCACATATATATCAATGAGGATGATACTCTCCCAAAATTAATGTCATTTGATTAACTAAATTGAACTTTGACAAAAAAAAAAATTTTTTTTTTGAGAAAATAGTTATTAATGCACCAATAAGAAACATTATTCATAACTACTACTAAATTTTCATTAAAATAATGTATCATTAAATAAACTTGGTTAAAATTTAACTTAATTGATCAAAAATACGATATTTATTTCTGAACAAAACAACACAGGACTTGCATAGGTGAGAAAATGATTAATTCAAGCAACCCACAAGTACATCAAATAAACGAGGACCTAGCATGGACCTAGCATTGAATTGTTGGGTAAGTAAGCTATGATATGATAGGGAATAAAATTGAAATTTATTGAAAAGAAGTTTTTAATTGAACAATCTATAGTATAAAATAGTATAAATGAAGGCCCCCCATGAACAGTTCTATGAACAGTTTCGGGGAGGTGAAATTCTCATTTTGTTCCTTTTCTATTTTGTCCTAAAAAAAAAATCAGTGGTGAGAGCTTTGATCATGCCGGTACGACGACCTTTGAAATCCCTAAATACCTCTTCGACAATTCGAGGATTATACGGCGCTCCTGCCTCCATTAATTTTAAACAAAATTTTGCTCGCAAGGAAGTCAAAACCCAGAAGGAGATGAAGCTGTGAGAGACGAGGGTTGGTAAATGTCGACGGAAAGTAGTGAAACGGAGATTTCGGGGGAATTGAAGGGGTTGGTTGCCGAAAATTTTGAGTGGTTTGGAGTGGTAAAGAAAGGAGAGGGAGAGAAAATCGAGAAGAAAAGCTGTATAGAGAGAGAGAGAGAGAGAGGATGGGGCGGATTTGGGGCGGATTTGATAGTGGACGGGTTTAACTATATTTGAGAGGGCTGATGAGTCCGACAAACATATTTGAATTTTGGGCCCTAATCCCACTTACTCTTTTTATTATTTTTAGTCGTTTTTTTAAAAACAATTATTTTTAGTTTATTTGGCAAATTGATGGTTAATTTTATCTTATTCATAGGAGTTAGTTCTTACAAAAAAACCTTTTTTTTTCTTAAGCTTAGAAAAAATCATTTTTATACTGACACTTAATAACACTAACACTGACACTTTTTTACACTGGCACTTTGTTACAATAACACTGACACTTTTTTACACTGACACTTAATATACATCAGTTCCACGCGGGAAATTTCCCATTTTGCCCTCATACATTTGTCCCTTTCCCATTTTGCCCTTAAAAAAAAATTAAATTAAAAAAAATTAAAAAAAAAAAAAAAAAACCCGTGTCCTTGGACACGGGCTTATTCTAGTAGGCTAATAAATCCAACTATGTGGTGCCACGTGTTCTTATTACCTAATTCCGAAATGAAATGAATGAAAAAAAAAATCTTGTAGTAGATAAAGCTCACTATCTTTTACAATACTAGTACATGCTCGTGTCCAAGGTCACGTGATTTTTTTTTAATTTTTTTTTTAAATTAAAAAAAAAAAATTTAAGGACAAAATGGGAAAGGAACAAATATATGAGGGCAAAATGGGATTTTCACCGCTTGAAACTGTTCATACCACCGTAGCAAACCCCTCCCTCATTTATACTATAGATTTATTTGCTTCTTGATTTGGATACAATACACTAAAACTAAAAATGACTCAACTATTTATAGTGTTTTTAGAAAATGTATATAGACATGAATACTTAAAGTTGCTCTTGTCTTGATATTTTAAGATATCTTTACCCTGCTTAAATTTACCACATGTCTTTTTCTCAATTCAATGAACTTTCTTGATTTTTCTAGAACAATATTACAAATTAGGATTTTAACATCCCTCCTTAGTTTGTAATCTTGACTTGCTTCTTGAATAATTCAAACTTATCGAAGGAAACTGTTAGAGTTACCACTTGATCTAAAAGCTTAAGCTGTTAGATCGTGACTCAACAATGTATATCAAGCTTTCACACTCCCCCTCACGTGTGACCCGGTTGCACATGTGGAGAGATCATGAACATGCCACTTTATCGGGCATGCCAAATTTTCAAACATGCCACATTTTTGGGTATGCCAACATAGTGCAATTTTTGCACATTTAAATCCGGGTAATACTGCAAGCGAACGGAATCGAACCCGAGACCTTGCGCTCTGATAGAACGTCAGCTGGATTGTCGTTGGTATCAATGAACTCCATGGTTATTTCTCCTTGATTCACTAGCTCTCTGATGAAATGATGGCGGAGCTCAATATGCTTGGATCTCACATGATAAACTGGATTCTTCGTCATGGCAATTGCAGACACATTATCACAATGAATTGTAGTTGGCTCATTTTGCTTGAACTTAAAATTATTCAAAATTCTCTTAAGCCAAACTGCTTCACAAGCTGCTTCTGTACCTGCAATGTACTCCGGTTCAGCAGATGATAAAGCAACAATTTTCTGCTTTCTTGAGCTCCATGAAATTATATTTATTCCAAGACGAAAGATGTAACCCGGTGTACTTTTTCGAACTTCAAGTGATCCTGCCCAATCGCTGTCTGTATACCCCACAAGTTTGAAATCACTTTCCTTCTTGAACTCAATGCCTTGACTCTTTGTACCTTTTAGGTACCTAAGAATTCTTTTCGCTGCTGCAAAATGAACTTTGTTCGGTTCATTCATAAATCGTGAAAGCAGACTAACGGAGTGAGTAATGTCAGGTCTTGTGTTGAGATAAATCAAGGATCTAATCAATTTCCTGTACATAGTGGCGTCATCTTTCTTCCCTTTTCCATCATCTTGTAATTTCTCATTCAACGCCAAAGGAGTAGAGATCGGCTTGCACTGACTCATATTGAATTTCTTCAGTAAATCATTAATGTACTTTTCTTGACATAAGAAAATTCTTCCCGGACTTTGCTTCACTTGGATTCCGAGGAAGTAACGCATAAGACCTAAATCGGTCATCTCAAATTTGTCCATCATCTTCTTCTTGAAGTCTTGCACCATGCTTTTGCTTGTGCCAATGTAGATAAGATCATCTACGTAAAGGCATACAACAATAAAATCATTTCCAATATGCTTTACATAAAGAGAAGACTCACTTTAGCTTCGATTAAACCCACTTTCAACAAAATAGCTATTGATTTTGCTATTCCATGCCCGAGGGGCCTGGCCATATAATGCTTTTCTCAATCGATAAAATTTTTCTTCTTGGCCTTTTAATTTGAATCCTTCTGGCTGCTCGATGTATACTTCTTTAATTTCCCCGTTCAAGAAGGCTGACTTTACGTCAAGCTGATAAACATTCAACTCCATTTGAGCTGCCAAAGCAAGAACTACTCGAATTGTTTCCATTCTAGCAACTGGAGCGAACATTTCTGTGAAGTCGATTCAAGGATGCTGAGAATATCCCTTTACAACGAGTCGAGCCTTGTACTTTTGAATATCTCCATTTTGATCAAACTTGGTCTTGTATACCCATTTCAGCCCAATTACCTTCTTTCCTTTAGGCAAATCAATGAGCTCCCAAGTTTTATTTTTCTCAATGGTGGACATTTCTTCATCCATTTCTATCTTCCAATGCTCATCCTTGGACGCTTCTTCATAATTCTGAGGTTCACAAGAGAACAATACATCATTAGCATCACCAGTCGCATATATTTCACTCAGCAAACGCGTCCTTAAAATCTGATTTTCATCATCAAAAACATCAGATGGCCGAGGCAGTATTGGGTTGTTGACATTTTGAGCTTGAGATGTACTAGCTTGAGATGGATTATCTTGAGATGTATTAGCCAAAGATGCTAATGGATCTTCATAAACGAGCGCATCCACGACTTGTTTTCCTTTCCAATCCCACCTAGTAGCTTCATCAAAGACTACATCTTAAAACTATGATTTTATCCGTAGCGGGGTCAAGCAGCCTATATCCTTTGGATTCATGACTATAACCAATAAATAGAAGCTTCTTACCTTTCTCGTCAAACTTCTCACGAGTGTGAGCTGGAATGAGTACATAGGCAATGATACCAAAGACTTTAAAATGATAAACTCACGGTTTTTTTTTTTGTACCAAGCTTCGAATGGAGTTTTATTTCTAAGAGCTTTGTGGGAGAACGATTGAGAATGTGCACATATGTGTGTACAGCTTCTGCCCAATAGAGATTTGGAATTCCCTTTCCTTTCAACATGTTTCTTGCCATCTCCACAATTGTGTGTTTTTTCTTTCGGCCACACCGTTTTGCTGTGGTGTCCTGCTCACTGTCAACTGCCTTTTGATTCCATTTTCTTTGCAATAATCCATAAATGGATGGTATAGAAATTCACCTCCACGGTCTGTTCTTAAAGTCTTTATCTGAAGCCCACTTTCTCGTTCAACAAGAGCTTTGAAGTTTAAGAATGTAGAGAATGCTTCATATTTTTTATGAAGAAAATAAACCCACATCATCCTTGTGTAGTCATCCCCAAAGAGAATGAAATATCTCTTGTTCCCTGGAGTAGGAGTCTGTGTAGGACCACATATATCGGAATGAACAAGCTCCAATGGTGCTATTGAACGCCAAGATACTTTTGGGAAAGGAAGCCTGTGCATTTTTCCAAAAATACAACCTTCACACACTTGACTATTCTTTTAAATTGAAGGAAGTCCGATCACCATATTTTTCTCATTGAGAAATTTAAGACCTTTGCCATATAAATGGCCATAACTCAAATGTCAAATATGTGATAAATCTGCACTTTCAGCTTTGAAGCTTTGAGTGCGTGATCTTCATGAAAAGGCAAAATGAGAGAGAAAGTCTTGTTTCTCATCTCAATATTTGCAATTACAATATTCTTCTTTTTGTCAAGAATTTTCCATCTCCCATCCTCAAAATGAACAGAAAAATCCTTTTGGATGAGCTGACCAACACTAACAAGGTTGTGTGAAAGTTTAGACACATAAAGAACATCAGTAATAAACTTTTGATTACCTTCCTATGTTTGGACATAAATTATTCCTTTTCCCTCGGCACTTCTTCTTGAGCCGTCGCCAAGAATAATTTGAGAGCTGATTTTTGTATCAAGATCCACGAAGAGATCACGATCACCTGTCATGTGATTGCTGTAAGAGAGAAAGAAGTTTCCTAAATCTCTCCAATTAGTTTCCTAATATCTCTAGTCTTCCTTTTGTATATTGTTTCCTTATTTCCTCATTCCTTCTTTGTATTGGATTCTAGAATCCTAGTCCTAGAAGTATTCTCTCTATTACTTGTATAAATACTCTTCATGGTGATCAATATTAATATTCTTGGGATTCATTTCATAAACTATTTCCTTGTGTTGTTGATATGGTATCATAGCTTCATTTTTTCCCTTAGCTTTTCTTTCCTCCCTCTGTTCCGTCACATTGCTGCTATGTCGGAGGTTTCAACCATCCCCAACCCCGCCGAACCCAACGTCCCCCTCATAGTTGTTTCCCTAATTCATGTCCTAAAACTAACCCCCACAAATTATATTGCTTGGAAAACCCAAATTGAAGCCACCCTCATTGGCTATGACCTCTACAAATTCCTAGATGGAAGTCATCCCGCCCCACCCGAAAACCTAACCACCACCACCAAAGCCATCCCTGCCACCAAAGATACCCCTGCCACCCCCTCCACCACCGTCTCCTCCCCTAACCCAGCCTACCAAACATGGTTCCGTCAGGACAAATTGATTCTTGGTGCTTTGGCAGGTACGTTATCCTCCGACTTGGTTTCCCTTATTTCCTTATGCACTACAACCTTGGATGCTTGGAAAACCCTTACAAAAACTTATGCCAGTCCCTCAAAAAGCCACTTTAAACAACTTAAGGATCACCTAAAAAATATTACCAAAGGCAACCGCCCCATCACCGAATTTATGAGAGACATGAAATCTTGTTCCGACCAACTTGCTTCCCTTGGCCGACCCATTGATCCCGACGACCTAGTAGATAGAATCCTTGACCAACTCAATGACCAAGATTTTGATACCGTCATCCATGTCGTCCAAAATCGAGAAAACCCCATGACTTTTGATGAGCTACATGAAAAAATCATCAATAGAGAATTATCCCTCAAGCATAAGACCAAATCCAACCCCAACCCCTTTCCAGCCTCTGTTAACTACTCCTCTCGCCAACCCAACAACAACAACAACAACCGCTACAACCCCAATACATTCAACCGCCAACCCAACCCCAATTCACAACCTTCAAACTTCAATCCCAACAAACAACCCTATAAAGGCACATGTCAATGGTGCCGTCAACCCGGCCACTTCCTCTCCCAATGCCCATCCTTCCGTTCCCAATTTCCCAATGTCACTATGCCTACCCCCCTCCACGGTCAAACAACCCCAATGTAGACACCCCATTCTGAACACATCGGATCATATTTATACCATTCTAAGTCTCGCTTTGAGTCAAGAAGTAGAAATCCACCATTTCGTCATGTTTCGTTAAGTTTTGACTAACCACCGTTAGTTTGGGACTAAACTGCATATGAGATAACGAGGAAAGGACAGAATTGTCCAACAGAAGCAATATCTCGCGCGGAATGGCGTGTCTCGCGCAAGATATCATCCCTCTGTAGCATGCAGAAGACAGCTTCCTCGTCGATTTCAACCTCTTTTCGGGATAAAATTTTATCCATCCGGCCAACCAATAGAGTTTGGGGTCCAGAACCTTCTGAAAGGGTTTTACCTCTCCACCTCTACCTATCCAACCCCTATAAATACTTGGTGACTTCCAAGGATCAAAGGACCACGAATTTTCACAACACACACATATTTTGTTGGTTTCTTTCCTTGAAAGAATCCTACAAAATCACCCTAAAAATCACCTCAAAGTTTGTTTGTCAACCTTGTTGATAAACAAACATCAAAATCCAAGTCAAGGACTGAGGCGAAGCTCTGTCCGTATCAAGATTCGATTCTAAACTTGAGTCGAAACTCTGCCCAAATCACCTCACGCAAGGTAACCCCTAAATCCCTTTCTAATTGATTATTAGAGTGGTATAAATCTATTGAATCTAGGATCGGCCTAGAGCCTCTCCAAATCATGGGGACGGTCTCGAAGCAATCGATCCTACATTCCGTTTAACCCCGTTAAATGGATCTTTATTTGTTATATTTGAAATCTTCTTCCCTTCTCTGAAAACCTCTCTTTTCTTTAGCAAGACCGATCTCCGGATTGGGTGGAATGGATGCTCCTTGACCTACCCATTCCATAACCTAAGCCCCGAACCCAATCTCTTTCAAAAAAATGGTTTTTCTATGTTTTCCAAACGAATAATATAGGTGGCGACTCGAAATTAATCACAACGCTCACAGTGGCGACTCCGCTGGGGACTTGAAATTAAGAGGCTTAAACTTGCGTCAAAATTAAAAGAGAGGTTTTCAAAGAAAATTATTGTAAATTCGATTTTCTGCTCTCAGATGAGGCATATCTCGCACGAGATATCCTATCTCGAGCGAGATATCGCCTCGGCAATCTGGTTATTTTATGGTTTCTCCCGTTAATCTCATAGTCCAAGACGAGAGTCGAACACGCAAGGGGAATCCCAGAATTCATTATCTGCAGAGTTCCCGAATCTTAAGGCCTCCCTTAAGATGTAGAACTCGAATCTTTATTTCATTTAAATAATTAATTATTATTTATAAACTGCGTGTGATTGAGTTTTATTTAATTAAAGTCCGGTCCATTGGGAATTCGGGAGTTGTAAATTAATTTATTTATCCCTCTTTCTCTCTCTTTATGTGGAACTACGACGGCCTGAGTCTTCCTAAATTGGGAGAAACGTAGGCAACCACTTTGTGCGGCCACTATCTGTTTTCCTTTTGATTTTAAAAAAAAAATCTCTATTTTTATCTATCACCTAGATTGACTATCACACACGTGCACTCATGATATATGTGTCATTGCACTGCATACCCTCTATAAACCCGAGACCCACACTAAGGACGGATGACGGTAACCACCTAGTCGCCGGTCTCTCCGAAGTTGGAACATCCCACTCCGCGTATTCAATTCACTTAGATTGTCATATCGCGGGGAGCCTAGCCTTCCAGCCCTGCATCGCCACATTCTCATGTAGATTGTCTTTTTAGGAATACAAAAATTCAAAATGAAAATGAAAATGAAAATAAATATCAATATCAATATCAAAATGAAACAAAAATATAAGAAAAACAAAATGTAAATAGAAATACAAAAATTCAAGTATCTATGAAAATAATAAAAAAAGAATTCATAAACAATCAAATTATACATAAACAATGAATAAAATAAAAAATATAGAAATTTACAGTAACATATTAAAACAAAAAAATAAATCAAAAAATTTCAAAGTCAAAATAAAAAACAAAGGCAAGCAAGAAAGAATAAATAAAAAAACCACAAAATCAAATCCCAATAAAAAATGATCTATATAAATCAAAATGAAGTTATATTTTAAATCAAAGTGTAACTTGACCCACAACAAAATTTAAAGCAAATAAAAAAAAAATACAAAGATCAATTTTCAATCAAAAGAACAAAAATAATAAAAAGAATGATGATGAGAAGAATGAAATAATCTTAACTGAGAAGCGAATGAAAATGACACCATGAAATTGGGTCGGAAAGTTGTCTTGGTTGGAGAGAGTAAAAGAGAAGATAATAAAACAATTGTGTTTTCACCAATGTGTCTCTCGAGATACACAATTTTTATCTTGTGTAAAATTTTAAATTCTTGAGTTTTTTATTCTCACACTTGATACCTCTATTAGCTATATAATTTTTTATATAATACTTATCCTAATACTATATATAGAGAGAAACGATGAAAGTGGCTCTAAAATATAACTTTTATATATCAATTCATGATAACTATACATTTCACATTATTAATCAACTCTTTACATACCTATTGAATTTGAATTTATCTTTAACCTTTATTGTTTTATTTATATTCATATCTTTTCATATCTAAATTTGAACTTTCATTGAATTGGTACATGTACTATTTTAAGAAAATAATACATGATACATGTGTTTATTAAATGATCAAATAATTTAGTCAATTAAATAATCAAATAACTATTTATTCTATATAGTATTCTAAGATATACATCTCTATTTATTTGGATATGTAATATTATTATATTATATTAACCCTTTGTATACATATACTTATTGATGAAAGATATTAACTAATACATAAAATTCGAAACGCCTCAAAAATTTGGAAGCATGAAAATTTAAAAAATTTCTGGAACTCATGATATACTCCCTCCGCCCCAATAAAAGCTTCACTAATTACTCAAAAGGGCGTCCCGTTAGAAGCTTCACCTTTCTTTTTTGAAAAAGAATCTTTACTATTTTCTCCACTCATTCTCTCTCCTACATTATTTTAATACTCACAACACCATTATAATTTACTATTCCCTCCACTAATTCTCTCTCCTATTTTCAAATTACACTCACAACATTTTTTTTTTCCCTCCCATTTCCATAATTTGCGTGCCCACCCAAAAGGGTGAAGCACTTATTTGGGACGGAGGGAGTATATGGCATGAAGCATTTTTACCGACTTTAAAATATTTTAATATAGATTTCTTGAAAAGAAAAGGTCATCTATTAGTTTTGAATAGGGAATATGGTTTGGGATACCCTGCAATTGAATTAAACAATGAGCCTAGTTTTAAAAAATCGATCTGCTCTGATAAAGATCGTTTTTAAAATACATACTTGCAGATTTTATTATTTAATCGGACTATCAATATCATTTGAATAATATTGATCTTTAACGTGGAAACACCACTTTTTTACAAATGATTTGACTCGAACAAATCTATAGTATAAATCACACCTCCACTATCTACAATTCTATGAACAGTTCTATTTGTCGAATTTTCTATTTTGCCCTCACTAAGTTGTCCCTTTCCCATTTTGCTCTTTAAAAAAAAAAATTAATTAAAAAAAACGTGTCCTCAGATACGGGCTTAATTAAAAAAATAAATAAATGTGTCCTCGGACACGAGCTTTTACTAGTTTCTATATAAATCCAGCTCCTGACAGTTTGTTTCCCACATTTTCAAGAGTCCCATTTTTTAAACAAAATACAGTAGTTTAGTGCAATTTCATGGAAAAACAAGCAAATAAAGTTAAAATATACACAGATTAATTTTTCTCAATTTATTCCTTTTTAAAAAAGCATTCAGTTAAATAAATGACAAGTCTTAAAAAATATTTATCAAAATAACTAGAAAAAAGAAAAAGGTAAACCCTATATTACCAATAGCTAGTTTCATAAAACTCTTTATTAAAAATAGCGAGTTTTATCAAAAAAAAAATATATATATAAACTTGCTACTATCAGAGTTTCACCGAACTTGATCATTTTTGCAAATATTTATCAAGACTTATCATTTGGGATAGTCCCAAACAACACAAAATTTTGGGGGAAACTAGTTTCTCCTTAAGTTATAGAAAGTCCTGTTTTATAAACTGTTCCTAAATATTCACTAACTACTTGCAAGTAGAAAAAAAGTGGACTTTTTATAATTTATGGAGAAACTAGTTTCCCCCAAAAATTGCTTCCCAAACAAATGATCCTCCCAAAACAGATCTCTACTCTCGTTTCCCACAATATATATCAATGAGGATGATACTCTCCCAAAATTAATGTCATTTGATTTGATCAACTGAATTGAACTTAGACAAAATTATATATATACTCCCTCCGTCCCAGAACAATCTTCACACTTTCCCTTTTGGGCGTTCCAAAATTTACTTCACACATTTAAAACTTACCTAAAATGGAAAAGAATCTTTACTATTCCCTCCGCTCATTCTCTCTCCTACATTATTTTAATACTCACAACACCATTATAATTTACTATTCCCTCCACTCATTCTCTCTCCTATTTTATTTTCACACTCACAACATTTTCAATATAATACTCCCTCCTTAAAACCCGTGCAAACAGTGTTTGTGAATTAAGCTCCGGGACGGAGGGAGTATATATATATATATACTCCATCCGTCCCACTATACTTGACACTTCTTTCCATTTTGGGCCGTCCCACTTCACTTGACACCTTCCAAAAATAACCTAGTTTTTATATTTTTATATTAGATGGACCCCACCACTAATTCTCTCTCTTCATTTTCCACCACTCAATTTATTCAACCAACATTACTATTTACTCCACTCATTCTCTCTCTTAATTTTCTACCACACATTTTCTTTATTTAATTGTTTCTTCTTAGTTCTCGTGCCCACTCCTTGGGTGTCAACTATAGTGGGACGGAGGGAGTATATATATATATATACTCCCTCCGTCCCATTAGTAATGGGAAATTTACTGTAGACACGGAAATTAAGGAAAAGTGAATTATAGTGGAGGGAATAGTGAATTATAATGGTGTTGTGAGTATTAAAATAATGTAGGAGAGAGAATGAGTGGAGGGAATAGTAAAGATTCCTTTCCATTTTAGGAAGTTTGTGGTTTGTAATGGGACGACCAAAAAGGAAAGTTTGTGGTTTGTAATGGGACGGAGGGAGTATATTATTTTTTCAGAAAATAGTTATTGATGCACCAATAAGAAACATTATTCATAACTACTACTAAATTTTCATTAAAATAATGTATCATTAAATAAACTTGGTAAAAATTTAACTTAATTGATCAAAAATACGATATTTATTTCGGAACAAAACAACAAAGGACTTGCATAGGATAGATGAGAAAATGATTAATTCAAGCAACCCACAAGTACATCAAATAAACGAGGACCTAGCATGGACCTAGCATTGAATTGTTGGGTAAGTAAGCTATGATATGATAGGGAATAAAATTGAAATTTATTGAAAAGAAGTTTTTAATTGAACAATAGTAGATAAAGCTCACTATCTTTTACAATATTTATTTGCTTCTTGATTTGGATACAATACACTAAAAATGACTCAACTATTTATAGTGTTTTTAGAACATGTATATAGACATGAATACTTAAAGTTGCTCTTATCTTGATACTTTAAGATATCTTTATCCTGCTTAAATTTACCACATGTCTTTTTCTCAATTCAATGAACTTTCTTGATTTTTCTAGAACAATATTACAAATTAGGATTTTAACACCCCTCCTTAGTTTGTAATCTTGACTTGCTTCTTGAATAATTCAAACTTATCGAAGGAAACTGACTTTTAGCTGGATTGTCGTTGGTACCAATGAATTCCATGGTTATTTCTCCTTGATTCACTAGCTCTCTGATGAAATGATGGCGGAGCTCAATATGCTTGGATCTCGCATGATAAACTGGATTCTTCGTCATGGCAATTGGAGACACATTATCACAATGAATTGTAGTTGGCTCATTTTGCTTGAACTACAAATTATTCAAAATTCTCCTAAGCCAAGCTGCTTCACAAGCTACTTCTGTACCTACAATGTACTCCGGTTCAGCAGATGATAAAGCAACAATTTTCTGCTTTCTTGAGCTCCATGAAATTATATTTATTCCAAGACGAAAGATGTAACCCGGTGTACTTTTTCGATCTTCAAGTGATCCTGCCCAATCGCTGTCTGTATACCCCACAAGTTTGAAATCACTTTCCTTCTTGAACTCAATGCCTTGACTCTTTGTACCTTTTAGGTACCTATGAATTCTTTTCGCTGCTGCAAAATGAACTTTGTTCGGTTCATTCATAAATCGTGAAAGCAGACTAACGGAGTGAGTAATGTCAGGTCTTGTGTTGAGATAAATCAAGGTTCTAATCAATTTCTGTACATAGTGGCGTCTGCTTTCTCCCCTTTTCCATCATCTTGTAATTTCTCATTCAACGCCAAAGGAGTAGAGATCGGCTTGCACTGACTCATATTGAATTTCTTCAGTAAATCATTAATGTACTTTTCTTGACATAAGAAAATTCTTCCCGGACTTTGCTTCACTTGGATTCCAAGGAAGTAACGCATAAGACCTAAATTGGTCATCTCAAATTTGTCCATCATCTTCTTCTTGAAGTCTTGCACCATGCTTTTGCTTGTGCCAAAGTAGATAAGATCATCTACGTAAAGGCATACAACAATAAAATCATTTCCAATATGTTTTACATAAAGAGAAGACTCACTTGAGCTTCGATTAAACCCACTTTCAACAAAATAGCTATTGATTTTGCTATTCCATGCCCGAGGGGCCTGCTTCGGGCCATATAATGCTTTTCTCAATCGATAAACTTTTTCTTCTTGGCCTTTTATTTTGAATCCTTCTGGCTGCTCGACGTATACTTCTTTAATTTCCCCGTTCAAGAAGGCTGACTTTACATCAAGCTGATAAACACTCAACTCCATTTGAGCTGCCAAAGCAAGAACTACTTGAATTGTTTCCATTCTAGCAACTGGAGCGAACGTTTCTGTGAAGTCGATTCAAGGCTGCTGAGAATATCCCTTTGCAACGAGTCGAGCCTTGTACTTTTGAATATCTCCATTTTGATCAAACTTGGTCTTGTATACCCATTTCAGCCCAATTATCTTCTTTCCTTTAGGCAAATCAATGAGCTCCCAAGTTTTGTTTTTCTCTGATAAAGACATTAAAGACATTAAAGAGAAAGAAGAACAAAAGTTTTAGAGAACATCAAAAGTATTGGAAAAGATACAAGGGGGGGAGTCTTAAGGACTTGCCCTAAGCTAAGACACAAAAGGGAAAAGACAAAACTACCCTTAAAGGCTAAGATAAAATATAGCATAATATTTAACACACGATGATGCAGCAAGAAGCATTGAGAGTTTGCCGACAAAGAAACGATGACGATCAACAGTGTGAGCTTTAGTGAAGAAGTCCGCAAGCTGATTCTTGGAGGAGACAAAAGGCAAGGAGATGGTTCCATGCTCATAATGGTGTCGAGTAATATGACAATCAATCTCAATGTGTTTTGTACGCTCATGAAACACAGAATTATGAGCAATTTGAATGGCACTCTTGTTGTCGCAGTGAAGAGGTGTCGGAGAGGTACAATATACTCCCATATCAGCAAGTAACCATCGTAACCAAACAATCTCACAAGTGGTAGAAGCCATAGAACGATACTCTGCCTCAGTTGAAGAACGAGAAACAACATCTTGTTTCTTGCTCTTCCAAGATATAAGAGAATCCCCAAGAAAGATACAAAAGCCTCGTAGTTGATTTACGGTCTGTTGAGTTACCGGCCCAATCGGCATCGTGAGAAGGCGTAAAGGTCTAAGGAAGAGGTAGAAGGAAACAACAAACTCGCAAAGAGTTCCTCTAAGGTAGCGAAGAATACGAACAACGAGCCTCAAATAACCGAAGTAGGAGAAATAACAATCGGCGACAATGTGAACGGCATGAGAAATATCGGGACGAGTGATGGTAAGATAAACTAAGCGCCAACAATAGTACGATACAAAGTGGGATCGGCTAGAGGAGTTCCATCGGTAGGAGAATAACGAGCATTAACTTCAAGAGGAGAATCAACAATCTTAGTATCGTCGGCCTAGCACGCTCTATAATATCGGTAGTATACTTAGATTGAGAAAGAAGATAACCTTTTGGAGAAGATGCTATCTCAATACCAAGAAAATACTTTAATGATCCCAAATCTTTCATGTCAAACTCCCGAGCTAAAGTATTTTTCAAAACTCGCAATACCATCAACATTATCACCCGTAATAATCATATCATCAACATATAACAAAAGCAACACACGGCCGGCGGGGAAGAACCGACAAACAATGCGGGATCATGATGACTAGAAGAGTAACCAAGAGAGACAATCACTCTAGAAAACTTCTCAAACCAAGCTCACAGGAGCTTGTTTGAGCCCATAAAGCGCTCTTTTGAGCTTACAAACCCGTCCAACATCATGGGAAACACCGGGAGGAGTCATATAGACCTCCTCTTTAAGATCCCCGTTCGTAAAAGCATTTTTAACATCCAATTGAGAGATATGCCAATGACGAACAGATGCAACTGCTAGGAGGACTCTAACAGTTGTCATTTTGGCAACGGGAGCAAAAGTCTCATCATAATCCATACCATACTGTTGAGAGAACCCTCTCGCAACCAAACGTGCCTTATATCGTTCAATAGACCCATCAGACTTTGTTTTGATTTTATAGACCCAATGAGACCCAATTGGTTTCTTTCCCTGCAAGGAGACAAGATCCCAAGTGTGACTTCTAGCTAAAGCGGTAAGCTCCTCGGTCATAGCCTTTGCCAAAGAGGATCTCTAGATGCCTCAACATAAGATGAAGGCTCACACAAATGATGAATAGAAGATAAAAAAGCAGTGAAGGAAGGCGAGTAACATGAATAAGCAAAATCAGGTAATTTAGTAGACTTACGGATACGATCAGAAGGAGGCCGAATATGAGGATCTGGAGGATGATCTGCAATCACTAGAGGATCTTGGGTAGCCATGAGGGGAGGACCATCATCAAGATCACCATTTTCCTGATTTGTAATAGCCCTAGAAGACAACTCTATATGATTTTCATCAATATGAAAAGGATCAATGCGAGAAAGATCAGATTGAGTCATATTACGAGAGGCGAGGGAATGGAGAAGAAAGGAATATGCTCAATGAAGACAACATGACGAGCAACATACAGTTTTCTAGTAGATGGATCATAACAACGAAAACCTTTTTGAGTCTCACTATAACCAAGAAAAACACATACGGCACAACGAGAAGACAACTTAGTGCGTTCAACACTAGGCTTAAGAACAAAACAAGTAGATCCAAAAACTCTCAAGTTTGAATAGTCAGGGGTATGACCAAACAACTTCTCATAGGGAGAAATACCAGAAATACCAGAATTATGAGCTGTGAGAATCCTATTAATCAAGTGTACAGCAGTAAGAATTGCTTCTCCCCAAAATTCACTAGGGACACTAGCAGACAAGAGCATAGAACGAGCAGTTTCTACAATGTGACGATGTTTTCTTTCGGCTACACCATTTTGTTGTGGGGTGTCAGTGCAAGAGGATTCATGTACAGTCCCCATCGAAACAAATAAATCGTAAAGATTTTTAGACGTATATTCCCCACCCAAATCGAACGAAAGCACTTAACAACGTAAGAATGTTGAGTCTTAACATAAGATTGAAAAGCAGTGTATATATCTAAAAATTCTGAACGATGTTTCATAAGATAAACCCAACAAGAATTTGAGTATAATCATCAATGAAAGACACATAATAGCGAGACCCCCTTTTGTGGGAACAGGGCAGTCCCCAAACATCAGAATGAACCAAATCAAAAGGTGCAAAAGACTTAGAATCACTTAGATTAAAAGGCAAGGCAGAAAATTTTTCAAGTTTACATCCACTACAATCAGAAATATCATGAGACTTCAAATCCCCTAAAACACCACTAGAAACCAAAAATCTAAGTCGAGGTCCGTAAATATGACCAAGTCTAGAATGCCATAATACAAATTTAGAAGATGATGAAGTCAAATGAAATTTGGATAGGTCGACACCAAGTGCGTACCACATGACTAGCATGGTGCGGCCTATCCGTAATATAAAGTCCCCCTTTTTCTCTATGGCCTGTCCCAATCTCCTTCTTGGATTTTAGATCCTGTATATGACAAGTAGTAGGAAAGAAATGAACGAGAATGACCGAGAATCACATAATTGACCAACGAAGTAAGGTTCATGGTTAATTTGGGAATACAATAAACATCTGCGAGAAAAATATTTGATGGTGAACATTACCAATTCCTATCAAAGGCATAGGAGTACCATCTGCGGTTGAGGCTGCAGGTTTGAAATATGAGGAGACATAGATATGAAGTAGGACAAATGAGGAGACATATGGTGAGAAGCTCCGTAATCTAAGAGCCAAGGATGAGACAAACCTGAAAGTCTTGGGAGAAGAGACGGACATAGCATGAGGCGAGCCGAGGGCGAGTAGCTAGAAACTTGGCGATCGATCAAGGATGTCTCTTGGCGATAGGCATGTCTCCAACGCCGATACGAATGAGGCACAAAAGCAAACAGTAGTAGGACGAAAATTGGGCTATGGTCCTCCACCCGAGAAATTTCCACGACCTCTACGAACGATATTGAGGTGAGGTGCCCGACCTCCTCTTGTTTGACCACCTTGGCGATTTCTTTCCAGCAATTTTAGACATTGGTTTTTCCAGTGACCCATCTCCTTACAATAAGCACATTCCTGAACATTCATACTAGAATTCCACACACGCCAATTCTGCGAAGATCTACTCGAATTGACAGCAAGAGTAGAAGAGTCGGTAGTTTGAGGAGCAGCAAGCACGAGAGGTTCTTTGGAATGTGGGTGACCTTACCGATACAAGTGTTAAGACGAGTTTCCTCGGCAAGTAACTCATGAACTACAGAATTAACGTAAGCGGTGGCGTACGATGTAAAATCGACCCACGCATTAGCTCAAACTTCGGCACGAAGAGCCATTAGAAATTGCACCAACCTCTCGTTCTTCCCTACGAGTGATGTAAGGAGCAAAGCTCGCAATTCGCGGACTCGGTTGCGGCCAACCGATCCCAAAGATTAGTCATTTTGTTGTAGAATTCTTCAATACCCATATCATTTGTTTGAACTAAGGCTCGAATGTCGGCCTCCAAGCGATATTGAACGGCAAAATTAGACCTTACATACAACTTCGCGAGATAATCCCAAACCTCCTTCGCAGTCTCATATTTTGCTAATTGCATACCGATTCTATGTTCAACCGAGTTATTAATCCATGTGATAATTTTCGAGTTATTAGTATCCCAAACCTCACTCAACTCCTCAAATTTTTCTCCAAAGACGCCTTCGTAGGAATAGTAGCGTGCAGTTATATACTTCCACATTTGCTTCCCCTTCAGAAAATTTTTCATCCCAAAGCTCCAATACGTATAGTTAGTACCATCTAAACGAACACTAATAGACTTCAATGAATCATCTTTCCCAGCCATCGCAATAACAAAACAGAAAACCAACAATCCAAACAAATAACCAACAGGGGCAACAAAACCCTAAAATTTTCCCTAAATAGAAGACAGATGCGGAAACACACAGTAAACGAAATCGAACCTGAAATCAGAGCAACGCAAGCCAGAAGACAGTGAAAAACCCAAGCAAATGTACAAGGGGGGAGTCTTAAGGACTTGCCCTAAGCTAAGACACAAAAGGGAAAAGACAAAACTACCCTTAAAGGCTAAGATAAAATATAACATAATATTTAACATTCTCAATGGTGGACATTTCTTCATCCATTGCTTTCTTCGAATGCTCATCCTTGGACGCTTCTTCATAATTGTGAGGTTCACAAGAGAACAATACATCATTAGCATCACCTGTCGCATATATTTCACTCAGCAAACGCGTCCTTAAAATCTGATTTTCATCATCAAAAACATCAGATGGCCGAGGCAGTATTGGGTTGTTGACATTTTGAGCTTGAGATGTACTAGCTTGAGATGGATTATCTTGAGATGGATTAGCCAAAGATGCTAATGGATCTTCATAAACGAGATCATCCATGACTTGTTTTCCTTTCCAATCCCACCTAGTAGCTTCATCAAAGACTACATCTCTTGAAACTATGATTTTATCCGTAGCGGGGTCAAGCAACCTATATCCTTTGGATTCATCACTATAACCAATAAATAAAATCTTTTTACCTTTCTCGTCAAACATCTCGCGAGTGTGAGCTGGAATGAGTGCATAGGCAATGATACCAAAGACTTTAAAATGATAAACTCTCGGGTTCTTCTTGTACAAAGCTTCGAATGGAGTTTTATTTCTAACAACTTCTGTGGGAGAACGATTGAGAATGTGCACATATGTGTGTACAGCTTCTGCCCAGTAGCGATTTGGAATTCCCTTTCCTTTCAACATGTTTCTTGCCATCTCTACAATTATGCGATTTTTTCTTTCGGCCACATCGTTTTGCTGTGGTGTCCTGCTCACTGTCAATTGCCTTTTGATTCCATTTTCTTTGCAATAATCCATAAATGGATGGTAGAGAAATTCACCTCCACGGTCTGTTCGTAAAGTCTTTATCTGAAGCCCACTTTCTCGTTCAACAAGAGCTTTGAATTTCAAGAATGTAGAGAATGCCTCAGATTTTTATGAAGAAAATTGAAAGCTGTGAGTTTTTAGGAAACAATGTGTTTCCTTATTCGAATCAATATTACACATTTGTTAAGTTAATTTTGGAGCTTTCATGGAAAGATTTATAGTGTCCTATTGTGAAAATGACTTTAGTATAGGAAATAAGTTGTTTCCTATTTCGAATCAAAAAGGAATTTTTGGTAAGTTGATTTTATGCTTTCATGGAAAGATTCATAAGTATCCTACTTTGAAAAGAACTTTGTTAATATTGTTAATATCTTTTATTTATGTACATAATTTTATATTAGGACTAACCTACTAACAATCTCTTTCTTTGTGAGTGTGCTTTATGTTTCCTTGTAGGAATTGGAATCTCACATATGGAAGAGTTTGGATTCGTGAAGATCTTCTCCATAGTGCATATAAATACAAGACCTTCAGCACAAGAGAAGACACGGCTTGAGAGATTTATTCTGAGAGACAATACTCTTTGTTCTTCATGTTTTCATTGTTTGTTTTAAGTTGTGAGTGAAGGTTGTGACATACATCCGAACTCACATCTAGGTTTTCATTGAGTTCTTTGTTTTACTTCTGACAAGAATAGGTCCTACTTGGGAAAGGGGAAGTGTTCTTGTCATAGAAGGTGATTAGAACTCGTTTAGTATTTTAGTCTTTTAGTTTTTCACTTATTCTTGTTTTTGTAAGCATTAAAGTTTTTATAGTGAAAAGTTTTTGGGCGTAAGCCTAGTTTGCTGATCTCAAGATCAGTGAGCGTATATAACTCTTGCGTTATTGTTTTTAATTTTTTTTATTCCGCTGCATTATCTGTGGATGTGTGGACAGTTGTGAGACACATCTGTACTCACATCCGTTATCTGTTGAAGTTGATTGTGCTTCCTAGCTACACGAAACTTTCAATTGGTATCAGAGCCAACTCTCAATATATTACTGAGTGTTGATCCAGAAAGTGTAGTCATTATGGAATGCCAAAATCACCAAAACAGGCCTCCTGTCTTGGATGGCACGAACTATTCTCTTTGGAAGTCTAAGATACGTAATTACATCAAAAGTATTGATGAAAGGGCTTGGATGTGTATCCTTGTTGCATGGCAACCTCCTACTGTGGAGAAGAAGCCTGCTTCTGATGTTGGTGAGTCTATTTTCAAAAGAAAACCTGAAGAGCAATGAACTCTTGAAGAAATTCAGTCTGCTAATTACAATTCGAAAGCAATGGGTGCTATTTCCAGCCATATTTCTGGAAATATGTACAAGCTTATCACTAATGAAAGTGTTGCTAAAGCTGCTTGGGATATTTTGCAAACTCAATGTGAGGGAGAACCAAGTGTAAAGGCTACTAGGCTTAGGATTTTAATGGATAGGTTTGAAATCCTTAGAATGGAGGAGACTGAAGATATCGTTTCCTATACTGCTAAGATCCATGAAATCTCCAATGAATGCACTTGTCTAGGAGAGTCAATTTCGAATGCTAGATTAGTAAGCAAAATCTTAAGAACTTTGCCTGAAAGGTTTAATATCAAGGTGGTTGTTATTGAAGAAACCAACGACACCAACACAGTAGGTTTAGATAAAATTGTTGGTATTCTAACTGTTTTTGAGCTCAATCTTGAGGCTCAACAAAAGAAAAAGGCAATAAGTATTGCCCTTAAAAGTTCTGCAGCCATTCCAAAGGATATAGCTGACCTTTCCTCTGAAATTAATGAATCTAATCTTGAGGAAGATGATGTGGATGTAATCACCAAGAAGTTCAATTCTATTTTGAAAAACAAAAGGAGAAACAAGTTTCCTAAAAAGAACTCTCAGGATTTAGAGAAACAAGAAGATAATCCTGATGAGGGGTTCAAAAAGAAAAGTTTTGATAACAAGAAATCCTCTGATTCTGTGCAATGTAGAGCATGTCGTGACTTTGGTCACTTTGCTAATGAATGTGCTAATACACTTAAGAAAAGGGGAATTAGTTACACTGCTGCTTCGAGTGATAGTGAGGATGATGAAGTATTTGCTAACATCTCTGCGTTTGAATCTTCCTCTGTCTGTTTTAATGCTTATACTGCAGATACAAATGAAGAAGATTTTTCTGAAGCTGATCTGGAGACGAATGTGGATACAGATGTGTACACATCCGAACTCACATCCGAGCAGACCTTTAACTGTTTCTCTGTAAAAGGAGATTCTGATGATAAAGATAGGGACATTCCCTATGAGGAACTCTTTGCAACATACAAGGAGCTACATGCTGATTGGATGAAACGTATGGACAAAATTGAGGTACTTGCTAAGGTAAATAAGTCTCTTTTTGATAAATTGATTGCCTGTGAAGATGAGAAAACCATACTTTCAAAGGAAAATGATGATCAAAAGAATATCATTGCCAAACTTGAAGTCCTTGTGACCAAGAGAGAATTTGAGCTTGAAAAATTCAAAAATGAGTGTGAAAAAGCTGAAAGTATTTTTACCAAGTTGAACAAAAGTAAAATGAAACTTGATGAAGCTATTTCTATGGGTCAACTCAATAAAACTGCTCTGGGCTTTGAAAAAGGAAATTTTGTAAAGGAGGGATGTGAGGCTTCTACTTCAAAAAGTGTGGAAAAATAAATTTTTAGAGAAAACCCTTTTTTGAGTGAGAAAAGGCCAAGGAGAAGGCACTACATTTGTCATTATTGCTTTGCTCATGGGCACATTAGACCCTTCTGTTACAAATTAAAGGTTGATAAGAAATTTGGGTTTCATCAGCCTCAGATGTGTGAGAAGATGTATACACATCCGGACACACATCCAGGTAAACTGAGACCTCTGCACCACAAAAAGAAAGCTGAAAAACAGTGGGTGGCCAAACTAAATGCTACCTGCAATATTGTTTACTCTTCCCTCAAGAGTAGTGTCTCTGGTTCTTGGTATTTTGATAGTGGGTGCTCTAGGCACATGACTGGGAACCAAGCTGTTCTAATTGACTATGAGTCAATCTGTGGGGGAAAAGTAAATTTTGGTGGTTGTGCTCAAGGCAAAATTGTTGGGAAAGGAACCTTAGCTGTTGAAGGTCTCCCAAAACTTCACAATGTGTATCATGTGGAAGGTCTTAGGACTAATCTCATTAGTATAAGTCAGTTATGTGATGATGACTTATATGTGAAGTTTGATAAGAAGATCTGTGAGGTGTTTAATGAGTCTAACACATGTGTCCTCACTGGTCTAAGATCATCTGACAATTGTTACAAGTTTTGTGATAATTTGTCTTGTTTAAGTTTTTCTGATGTTGGATTTGATGATACACTTGATTTTAACCTCAAAACTGTCAAGGATGATGTTTCAGGTTATCAACTGGAGTGGAAATCTGCTGATATAGGTGCTGGAGATACGGAAACCACTGCAAAGGAAAAACAGGCAGATGTGTGTCCAGATGTGCAAAAGGATGTATCTGCGGATGTGTTGTGAACACAACCGTTACCACATCTGAACACACATCCACTCAAAGAACTGAGTCTGAAGTAAGCTCTTCAGATTCAGAAGGAGAAGTTATTTCTGAAAGAAACCATGTTGGGTCTGTTGATAGATCATATGACATTTTGTTCAGAATTCAGAAAGATCACCCCACTTCTCAAGTGGTTGGTGAAATGCATGATCAAAGGCAAACCAAAAGGAATGAGAAGGTAAATCACAGTTATTTGGATGCTTTATGGAGTCATACATCCTTATACTTCAAGGTATGTTGTTATTGCTTTGTGTCTAACATTGTGGGTTACATTGACTTAGATTGGGCAGAAATTTTTTATGATAAAAACATATGTGTTCGATGTTCCTACCTTGGTAACATCCTTGATTTCTAGTATAGATGGAGAAAAAGTTTTGTCTTCTTGTTCATAGCTGAGGCTAAATATGTTGCCCTTGCAAGTTTTTGCACACAACTGCTATGGATGAATCAAATGCTGAAAGACTATGGATTAAATAGCAAAATTTTAACTGCTTTTTGTGATAACAAAAGTGCCTTGGACATATCTAAAAATCCTGTCCAACATTCTAGAACAAAATACATTGATATTAGACATCATTTCATTAGGGATCTTGTAGAACAAAAAACTGTGTGTCTGGAATTTGTTGGGACTGAAAATCAATTGGCTGATATATTTACAAAGGCATTAGATTTGGAGAGATTTTCCTCCTTGAGGAAGTCTCTTGGTTTGTGTGATATCTAAGGTTGTGAGCACAATTGTGTCTCACATCCTCTAACACATCTGTATATTAGATTAACTGGAAAAAAAATCATGCATTAGCACGAAATATCTCAGTGTGGTCACTTGTGAGTTTTCATCTTTGACATTGTTCTGATCACTTAATTGTGAGCACTTCCTGTTCTTTTTATCTTTTGATGACTTGATATAACCTTCCTAGGTATCTCACAGTGGGTGCTATAAAAGAAAAAAAATATATGTGAGAAACAGCTGCTTCACCCTTAGTATGAAGCCATACCATTATGATCAAGTGATTCTCATAAGAAATATTGAAATCAAACTTGATAAGATCATTGGGAAAAAGGGCTATCTTTGGGATCAAAGAAAAGTGAAAGCTACTCACAATGCAAAAATCCACAACAAAAAATTGGTGGATGCATCCTAGAGGCTGTGCAGATTGGATTATTGCTCATTGACTTTTTGTGATCTAAATGTGTTCCCAAATGTGACTCACATCCTATGCCACATCTACAAGCTGAGTTTTTTCCTTCACTTGTGTGTTTGCATCTGTAGACACCCCATTCTGAACCCATCGGATCATATTTATACCACTCTAAGTCTCGCTTTGAGTTAAGAAGTAGAAATCCACCATTTCGTCATGTTTCGTTAAGTTTTGACTAACCACCGTTAGTTTGGGACTAAACTGCATACGAGATAGCGAGGGAAGGACATAATTGTCCATAGGAGCAATGTCTCGCGTGGAATGGCGTGTCTCGCGCGAGATATTGTCCTTCTGCAGCATGCAGATGACAGTTTCCTCGTCGGTTTCAACCTCTTTTCGAGATAAAACTTCATCCATCCGGCCAACCAATAGAGTTTGGAGTCTGGAACCTTCTTGAAGTGTTTGATCTCATCTTCAACACCTCTCCAACACCTATAAATACTTGATGACTTTCAAGGTTTAAGAGGTCCACAATTCCATAATTCACACACATTTTACTGGTTTCTCTCCCTGAAAAATTCCTGTAAAATCACCCTATAATCACCTCAAAGTTTGTTTGTCAACCTTGTTGATATACAAACATCAAGACCCGAGTCAAGGACTGAGGCGAAGCTCTGTCCGTATCGAGATTCGATTCTAAACTTGAGTCGAAACTCTGCCCAAATCACCTCACGCAAGGTAACCCCTAAATCCCTTTCTAATTGATTGTTAGAGTGGTATAAATCCATAGAATCTAGGGTCGGCCTAGAGCCTCTCCAAATCATGGGGACGGTCTCGAAGCAATCGATCCTACATTCCATTTAACCCCGTTAAATGGATCTTTATTTATTATTATTTGAAATCTTTTTCTCTTTTTGAAAACCTCTCTTTTCTTTAGGAAGACCGATCCCCGAATTGGGTGAAATGGGTGATCCTTGACCTTCCCATTCCATAACCTAAGCCCCGAACCCAAATCTCTTTCAAAAAATGGTTTTTCTATGTTTTTCAAACGAATAATATAGGTGGCGACTCAAAAATCCTTCACAACGCTCACAGTGGCGACTCTGCTGGGGACTTAAAATTAAGAGGCTTAAACGTGCGTCAAAATTAAAAGAGAGGTTTTCAAAAAAAATCGTTTTTTCTGTTCCCAGATTAGGCATATCTCGCACGAGATATCGCCTCGGCAATCTGGTTGTTTTCTGGTTTCTCCTGTTCATCTCATAGTCCAAGACGAGAGTCGAACACGCAAGGGGGATCCCAGAATCCAATATCTGCAGAGTTCCCTCATCTTAAGGCCTCCCTTAAGATGTCGAACTCGAAATCGTATTTTGATTAAATAATTGATTGTTATTTATAAATTGCGTGTGATTGGGTTTTATTTTATTAAAGTCCGGTCCATTGGGGATTCGGGAGTTGTAACTTAATTTATTCATCTCTCTCTCTCTCATTATGTGGAACTACGACGGCCTAAGTCTCCCTAAATTGGGAGAAACGTAGGCAACCACTTGGTGCGGCCACTATTTGTTTTCTTTTTGTTTTCAAAAAAAAATCTCTTTTTTATCTATCACCTAGATTGACTATCACACACGCGCACTCATGATATATCTGTCATTGCACTGCATACCCTCTATAAACCCGGGACCCACACTAAGGACGGATGACGGTAACCACCTAGTCGCCGGTCTCTCCGAAGTTGGATCATCCCACTCCGCGTATTCAATCCACTTAGATTGTCATATCGCGGGGAGCCTAGCCTTCCAGCCATGCATCGCCACATTTTCATGTAGATTGTCTTTTTAGGATCACTCCGTGACCGGTCGGTTTTGACTCGGTGATCTTTTCTTGTTTTTGACCAAAACAAAGCCATGTAAAATTGACAATAAAGAAGGCCTCGAAAAAGTCCCTTCGAAAAAAAAAGTCCCTTCGGAATGACCCTTTCGGATGTCCCTTTGGAAAAAATATAAAAATATACATATCCTTCAAAAAAATAATCTTACGTGGCTTTGTTTTACAAAAATCGGATTGATTGCTTAGTCGTTAGGTTCTGATAAAGGCCTTAGAAACCCCTCAAAACGGATTTTCCGTTCCGACCAAAAATTAGGTCTAATAAAAATCGACTTTCCGTGTGATTATCTCGCACGTGACTACATCTCGCGCGGGATAATGTCTCTGTTTGCTGAAACTGAGCCTGAGCCATTTAAGCCTGCTTCCGATTTGTTGGGGCTAGATTTGATCCTGATATCGTCTCTGCATCTCTTCTGTTAGTTTTCCGAAGCTACTCAACTTCAAGACTCCCAACACAATGTCCGACATCGACAATATTTCGGGTAATGAAACTTTGTCCGAAAATAACCACAAACTTCTGGAAGAAGCCAATGATCGCCTAGAAGTGCAAGCTTCCCAAATCCACACTCTCGTGGAAGAAATCCAAGAGCTTAGGGCAGCACTAGCCAACAAAGAAAAGAAGAAGAAAAATGATTCTTCCTCCGGAGAAGAGGAGTCATACACCAAAAAGGCCAAGGGTCGCCGCCAAAGCAAAAGCAAGAAAAAAAAGTACGAGTCTAGCTCGTCATCTTCCTCATCTGACAACGAGAGCTACACATCCAAGAAGGAAAGCAAAGGGAAAAGCAAGAACGAACCCCTTACCATGGCCATGTTAGAAAAGAAACTTGCATCCCTCGATGTGAGTAAGGGAGCCTCGCTCTCTATTGATTATGACACCCTTCGCCAATCCATGTCCAAGCTTCCTAGAAAGTACAAAGCACCCGATATTGCAAAATTCAATGGTACCACCTGTCCCAAATCACATTTGGAGACCTACTCTTGGGCCATGCTACCTATGGGTGTTGATGACAACCTGTTAGCCCAATGCTTCCCACAAACTCTTGATGGTGCCGCTAGGGATTGGTACATGACCCTCCCACTCTCTACAAGACTCGACTGGCCACTCGCTAGTTGTACTTTCCAAAAGAAATATGAGGATAACTCCACTTACCACACCACTAAAAGGGATCTTGAACAAACCAAGCAGCTTCCGAATGAATCCTTCACAGATTTTGTCAAAAGGTGGAGGACCAAACTGACTGAAATCGTTGATAGGCCCAGCCTAGATGAACAAATCCACATCCTCATACAATGTCTTAGGGAGGAGTATCAAGACAAGCTAGCCGGCAACTATTTTCCTAACTTCGCCGAACTTCACAAGTCGGGCATACGGTTAGATGACCTCATCAAACAGAAAAGGAAAGCCAAGAAAGAAAGTGAATTTCGTTACAACAAGAGCTCATCGTCCTCTTCCAACCCGAAGGACACCTCTGTCAATGCTATTGTCTTCAATCATCCCGAAAATGGTAAGTACTCAGCGGTACCTCCACCACAAAAGAAGAAGAGGGATAGACATTATGACAAGCTTGAAGGAATCACTCAAGAAGAACTCTTCGAGGTGCTTGTCAAGAACGGAAAAATCAAACCAAGAGAAGGTGGACCTCCAAAGAAAGATCTTCCTGCCAACCATGCTCATTATCTCTTCTGCAAGTACCACAACTTCACCGGCCACGACACCAACTCCTGCTTCCACTTTAAAGACGTCATCCAAGATTTGTTTGATGATAAAGAGATAGGGCTACTATAAGTACGCCAATCCAATTCGTGACCTTTTTAGGTGCATTTTAAATGATAAAATTGCACTAAAGGGCATTTTGGTAAATTCCTGGTCCATTCCGAGACTTCCGGAAACATTTTATAAGTTTCTCGCGAAGGAAGTATGTTTTAGTATTTTTCCCGGAAAAAAGGACCTAAAAGGAATAAATCAGTTTGGACCTCTTGGGAATTAACCCGGAATGTTCCAGAATCTGGTTTTGGCGCCAGAATCGGTTATTGACTCCTCCAGTCGTGCGACAGCTTGAGGCATGGAAATTGGATACGTTGGGTCGTGCGACATTATAATCCCATTCCCATTCAGTGTTTAAATATCAATTTCCTCTCATTTGTCAAGAGAGAACACACAGTTCACGCACCACTCTCAACCTCTCTCTCTAAACCACAGCTTCTCACTCCTCTCTCTCTTTCTCTCTCTATCCGGAATTACCAGAGCCCACCCCTCAACCGTCTTCTTCCTCACCAATCTCCGGCCAAACCCACCGTTAAACCTCTCCCTCACACCCCCAATTAATCGGCGACCTACTTCTACCTCAATTCCCTTCTTCCCCGAGCCAGTCAATCACCAATTCCACCCCAATCAACCGGCGACCTCACCCAAACCAAAACCTCACCGTTCCCTTCCTCTCTACCCAAAAACACCGATCTAATCCCTTCTCAAATCTCTCCTCACCAATCTCTGTTTCTCAACCCTAACCGGCAACTCCAACGCCAATTCCAGTCCCAAGCCGTTAACCACCGACGCCGCCCTGTTCTAGCCCCAAGCCTGTAACTACCACCGCAACACTACCAATTTCTGTCCGGTCCTATTACAGCCCTAAGCCGACACCTAAAACCAATCGCTGTTCCCTTCCCCTGCTTCCCAAGTCAGTTCCGCTCAAGACACACACTCACGTACTGGAAATTGCCCAAGTTACTCAATCTGGAAATCTGAGCTTGTTCCGTTCCGAAGTTGATTGAAGATCCTTCTACCTAACTTGGTTGAAGGAGCGTGGACTACGAGGGTAACGACTTCCCTCACCTCTATCTCGCATTTACTGTTTATTTGTTTCATTGCAATTGATATTCCTTGGACTTGATAATTGGACTCCATCTGTCCTCTAATTATCAAGTCCCAACTGCCGATCTCTCTGTTTAATGTATTTGGTTTGGTATCATTGATGTTCATAATGTAATTTTGTGGGATTTGTTGTTTATTGGCCAAGGGAGTGTGGATCTCCCTATATCCACATCCCCTTGGTCAATCCATTATGAATTCGTTGGTTTCTGAGATGTTTTGGTATTGTGTTGGGATTTGGATTGTTCTCTGTTGATCTGTGCTCAATTTGTAAAGTCTCTGCAAAGTGCATCGTTGTGTCACGCGACACAATTGAACCCTCAGGTCCTGTGTCACGCGACATAATGTGCCCTCTGCACAAACTACTTTCAGTTGTAATCCGTATTCAGTCCTCGATGTAAAGTGGGATGTGGCCTCCCAGAGTCAATGGCTTACAAGTTGTATTTCCCCCTGTTGAGCAATAAAACAAAGCGTTGATTTGCATTTCATACATATTTTGTTACACACTTTGCACACACATTTGGATGGTTTGAATGTTGAACAAAGAAAGACTCGTCTACGGACGAGGCGTGTTGGGTGAACTCTCGGTTCTTCCCAACACGTAACCTGACCCCCGAACCCATTTTCTCTCTAAAAAAAAGGTTTTCAATGTTTCCTCTTAAAACAGCGTGGCGACTCCCTATTTATCATTTTTTTTCGGCGAGCGTTCATTCAGTGGCGACTCTGCTGGGGACTTGAAACTTGTTTTTCAAAAAGTGGGTCAAACTTTCGTGCTTGTTCAACATTCATTCCATTCATTTGTGTGTGCTTTGTTGTGTGACATTTTATGTGTTTAAATGCATTTTACGTGCTTTGCTTTATTCCTTTCCCCCCTTGTGTCCCATCTGTGTTGTCTGTTTTGTTGGTGCTGGGGCTGAGATATTGCATCGTGCTTAGAGGCTGGGGCTAATTTTGACTCTTGTTCAGATTCTGGCAATGGGACTTCTTCTGTCACGCGACACAATGTGTTTTGATTGTCCTGTGTCACGCGACAGAAGAAGCCAAATTGCAGGATTCGATTTCTTGGTGCAGATTGTGATTGTAGGGTAGTCCCCCATGATCAATATTATTGATCTTTGATTATTGTACTCTGTGAGGGTGTGTGTGTGTTTTCTTTTCTCTTTTCAAAAAAAAAAATCATTTTCGCAAATAAAGGAACATAGTCATCCGCACACTACACCACGTAGATCTAGAACCCTCGGGTGCGATTGACGGCATCGCGGACAGTGATGTATGTCTGTAAGTACCCAAATCCGGATCGTCCAAATCCGTCAGAAAGTTAACCGAAATCCGTTAACTGGCCCGCTCCAGGTTAACCGGAACTCGTCAAACTCCCCGTTGCCGTGCCAACGAGACGTCCCGGGACTGCCCCGTGCATCCCGACGTCGAACCGTACTTAACACGTGTCATCACACGTAAAAGTACGTCTTTCCTGGAAAAACGCACTTTTCGGCACTTTCCGGGGGCATTTCGGACATTTTCCGGACTGTTATTTTAAAAAAGGACAAAACCGGGACCGGGGAACGAACTCCCACATGGCTGGTGACTCATAGGGCACGTGGCAGCCATGCCACCTCCCTCTAGTCACTCTTCAATCACAAATCAAGGCCAAAAGACCAAAATACCCCTGATTTGCAAGCCAAGTCCGGCCGGACTCCCTGTGCACATTTTCTGAAATTGCCAGCAAGTCCTTCAAATTCTCAAAATACCACAAAACCCCCTGAATTCAGGCAAAGTCCGTCCGGACTCCTACTGCATTTTTCACCTATAAATAGAAATGGCTGTCAAAGCCAAAGGAGGAACTTTTTACCCCAAAAAATCACTCTCCCCACGGCCCAACTGATTTTCACCCCTTTCGAGCTTCCGTTCTGTCTCGATTCGCGTGAAACCTTCGTATTTCGATCAAATACGCCCCTTACCACTTCAAAAAAACCTTTCTAACTACTTTCCGTGTCCCGTACACACCTTCCGAGCCAAAGGAGTCGACCCTAGCCATAGGTATAAGTCCCTCTCTCTAAATCTCTCGTTTCGTCTCGGTTTACGCGCCAGTCGCTACAACCGTTTCGAACAACATTATCAAAATGTAGACGCCTCCGTCTAACGGGATCCGATACGTTTTAGCCCCTCGATCCTCTTCTCTTTCCGTAAGAGAAGTAATCACGGGTTAAAACGGCGTTCTGACCCCGTTCCGTTTAATTTCTGTCATTTACCAATTCCGGATCGATCGATCCGTTGATCGTCATTTAATTTCTGTCATTTACAAATCCGAGCCGATTGGCCTCGTTGATCGTCATTTACAATTCCGAGCCGATTGGCCTCGTTGATCGTCATTTACGATTTCGGATCGCTTGATTCCGTTGACACTGCTTTAAATACTGTCATTTACAAATCCGACCCGTTTGGATCGTGATAGTATTTACTTTTCAAAGTCCGAGTCGCAACCCGATTCGTTGATCGCATATCATTTAATACGCATTTTTCCCGTAAAAATCGTTAACAATGTAATGCCCGGTTCAAAACCGGAGTTCGTCCGTCGAACTCTCTTTCAAAACGCGCGACATGACGTTTGGCCTCCAAACGCTCATCTTCAAACTAAAAGCCGCCATTTGACACTCAAAATCATTTAATACGCATTTTTCTCGTAAAAATCGTTAACAATGACTCGCATGGTTCAAAATCGACGTTTGCCACGCAAACGCTCCTTTCAAACTCAAAATCGACGTTTGCCACGCAAACGCTCATTTCAAACTCAAAATCGACGTTTGCCACGCAAACGCTCATTTCAACTTAAAACCGACGTTTGTCATTCAAACGCTCGTCTTTTCAAACAAAGTCACCTAATCAACGTTTGACATTCAAACCAAGATTAAGCTTGTCATTCAAGCCCCATTTCAAAAAACACACACACACACACACGTTTTCGAGAAAGGTAGAAAGACTCGTCATGCGAGGCGTTTCGGGCGATCTCGTAATACTCTACCCGAAACGTAACGTGACCTCCGAACCTAACAATCTCTGGTACTAAAAAAGCTTTTTACTCGTTTTTGCTACCAATAAAAATGATCCCCCATTTTCAAAGCTTTTTCCTAAGTTTTTGCTACCAATAAAAACGACACCATTTTCAATAGCCGTTTCTCAACGTTTGGGCTCAAAATACAAAAACCGCGTGGCGACTCCTCATTTTCCTTCCCATGAAGCGAGGTCTCAGACACCAACCCTCGGCGAAAGACAATCGCGTTTCGCGTCCGCGCGCGAAATCCCGGGTAATTTCAGTTGGCGACTCCGCTGGGGAAAAGATACTTTTTTCAAAACTACCGTTGTTTTCTAAAAAGCCTTCCGTGGGTCAAACTTTTGTTTACCCTTCCTCGTTTTCGTGTGTGTGTTACTTTAAACCTCGAACGGTTTTTTTTCGAAAGGCATTACATTGTCAACTTTTCAAAATCTTACCATGTTTGTGCATCCCCATTCATGTTTGATTTTCATGCTGTCTTTTGAACTGTGCATCATAAATTCTTTAAGACACATTCTGAAAAAATCTCTGTTTTACTCAGAAAAAGAATTTTAGTGACCGCACACTACGCGCACTTGCTGCCTCGGAACACCGCACTTCACGTGCACTTGCTGCCTCGGTACACTGCACACTACAACCCCTAACCCGGGATGGCCTTATCAGTTGCACTCCGATTGGTCTGCCAGACACCTTTCGGGGGCGCACGGGGTCGTCCCAAACATCCCATCCTAGCCCGTGTAAGCCATGCACTCTTTGTGTCACACTTTGTCCAAGACCCCGGTTGGTTTTTGGCTTAGCTCGTGTCATAGAGCCTAAGTGTATGTTTTTTACGTCGGGCCCCGCTCCGAGTCAAGCTCGAGAGTTTGAAACCAAAGGTCGTTCCTGACCCGAAGTCTTGAGCTTTTCAGCCTTGACTTTGACGCGGAGCTCTGCCGAAAAATATACCCGAAGGTTCAATGTGACGCCGTGTCACCAAACCTCTTCGTATGTACTGTGCCAGCCACAACTTGGCCAACGCCAAAAGCTAAGGTCTCTCGCACAAGCGAGTCAGGAGAGGTCATGCCCAAATTTTGGCACGATCCCCACCTTAACTTAAGGACGTTGACTTCGACTGTGGCCCGTGCGTCACATACGTTGAAAGTTTGCGTGATCAGCTAGCCTTAAGTTCATTTTTTCCTTTGTCGGTGGAACTCGCTTGCCTTATCAGACCTCGCTCGGGATAGTCCGTCCTGAGAAAGATGATCTACAATGGAAACGAGGGGCTTATAAGCGTAGTGACGAGATCCACTGATTAGAGCTCTAGGATTAGTTGCGAAAAAGAAGACCCGCTCTTTTCCAACCGATTAGGACTCTGAGAAAACGCGCTTTAAGTAAACATTAATCGGTAACTGCACATTGCACAAGCCCGAAACCTTGAGCCAAATCCCCTTTTCCGAAGCCTAAACCCTTCCTTTCGTTCCCTGCAGCGAGCAGAAAGTGGTTCAGATTTCCGGGTCAGCGCCTTGCCAGGATCACCGTTACGGCAGCGTCAGACAGTTCTTCGGTTCCCTCAGTTCCCTCAGCCAGTATTTCCGATATGTCTAGCTCACCGAGAAATCGTGACGGGGAAGGACCCCCGTGTAAGTACCCAAATCTGGCTCATGCCTTCCGGTTAAATTTCCCGGCAATTTCGGTAAGTTTTCCGGTAATTCCCCAGACCTTCCGGCGTTAGGAAACATTCGGAGCTGTTTTTAATTAAATAAAGGTGAAGGGAATCCTTCCTAATTAAGAAACACGTTTTTTAATTAGGAGGGAAGATTCTAGAATAATGCCACCTTGCATGGTTCTAGAATGCTTTGAGTCATAATGGATAAGACCGCACGGCCTCATTTGCAAAGGGCCTGCAGCCGCACGGCTTCATTAGCCTTATCCAGACTGCCTATAAATAGAGCCCTCCTCTACCCATTTCAACACACAATTAACAACAACAAAAACACACACACTCCATAGCAATATAATCCAGACGTGAAGAACACCCTTGAAGGCTCAAGAAGGCGAAGAAGAAGCTCAAGAAGCCATCTCCCTCCTCCTTGAAGACCCAAGACGAACCTCTCTTCCTAGCTCCGTCCGAAGAAGCGAAGGAAACGATTGGTAACCTCGCACGCCCTAACCTTGCATTTTAATTGATATACTTGCTCATTGCATTCATATATCTTGCTTGGGACTTGGCATTTATTCATAAAGATCATTTCTTTATCACCTCCTTCCCCTTTGCATGCATTAAGACCTCATTTGTCATAAAAATGTAGTCTTTTTCATAAAGGTGCATCCTTTGCACCTAAAATCCCTATTTTCCAATAAAAATGTTATCTTTATGCATCATTTGCATATAAAGATCAAATCTTTTTCAATAAAAATGCATCCTTTGCATCAAAACCCCTTTTTCAATGCATCATTTGCATAAAAATCCTATCTTTATGCATCATTTGCAATAAAGATCCTTTCTTTAAATCAAAAAGCATCATTCGCAAGCATAAAAATGTCATCTTTTCATTAAAGAGTCATTTCATCATGCATTTCCCCTTTCCCCCAACCTTAGAACGGACCGGTGTAAAAGTTCTCATCTTTGCATCGTTCCTTCCATTAAAGGTTCATGATTTCTTTAGGAAAAGGATAACTTTGAACCCTATATCTCCGATTATCGCTTAAGAATGAGTATGAAGCCTCCATACGAGCTCGACCGTCTTAAAGCGTAGGATTGATGGGCTAAGGACATTCCTTCCTAAAGAACCTCATCTTTGACCAAAAGAGAGTCATTCTCTCGATCACGCAAGTCCCGAGGGTCCCGAGGTTTAAAATGCGATGATCATAAGTCATAAGATGAGGACGGGATCATAATCCCAAATACATAAATTCCAAGAAATCCCGGGCGACAACCAACAAATGGTTTGTACGTCAGGAAGACAACTTGGGACATTCCCCCTTACTCTCAAACACATGCACACAAAGAAAGCACGCAAGCAATCACGATTAATGAAATCTTGGGAGACTTGCTCCGGCAAGGCACTTTGGGTGAACGCCAAACGTTCTTCCCGAGGGTAACTTAACCTCCGAACCCATAAAACCTTTTTTTCAAAGTTTTGAGGTAATCAAAATGGCGTGGCGACTCCGTTTTTCAAATAACTCGGATGTCTTCAAACTCGCGTGAATTCCAACAAACAAAAATTTGGGGCACACATTCCACGGTTTGGCGACTCATTGGGGAAACCCGAAGGAGAAAAGCTTTATTTTCAAAACAAAAGTCGATACTTGGTATATAGGTGGACCCCACTTACCCTTCTGTATCGCTCCTAACCCGGGGCTTGGGATAACCGGGTGGTTTAACAATCCCACGTACCGAGTATCCCCTTTTCAAAAAAAAAAAAAAACAATTTTGAAAAAAAGACAGCTTTTCCCTTTGAGCGGGTTAGACTCCCATCGCCGATGTCATTAATCGTGCTTGCTTTCTTTACCATGCATTGCATCATTTGCATCTTGGAATCTGTGCATACTTTGAACGGGAAACAACCGAAAAATAGCAAAAGGAGTGGAACTGGAAAATTGATCCATGCGGTCGTACGGCTCAATCCTCATAGGATTCGACCATACGACCTCGGTGGCAATTCCACCGGGAAAAATCATGGTTAATCTGGCGATCCTAGCGGCTTGGGGCTACTCGGCTCCATGGCGGCGGGGCTCCCGAGAAAATTTACGTGCTTACGTGTTGCATTTTCCCCGTCCCGAAAATCATTCCTTTAAAACACATTTATGAAAATCTCTGTTTTAACTCAAAAGGAACATTTTTAGGAGACCGCACACTACGCGCACGATATATCCTGTACACTTTTGCACGCACGTCCTTGAGCAGAGGGTGGTTCAGTGCGATCACGGACTGGCCTTACGATGCTCCGGGCGCGCACGGAATCATCCCAACCTCCCATGGCGGCCGGTGTCGACCAATGCACGGTCCGTGTCACACGTTTCAAAAAACCGTGACTTTTGGTTGGTTTTGGTCTAGTCCGTGTCATATAGCCCGGTTGCATACCCACGTAAAGGTCGAAGCCTTAGCTCATAACGGAAGCCAAGATTTTCGCTCAAGCGAAATTCTGCGAAATTCCGACAAGGAAAAAAATCGGTGGGATCTTGACTCAGGCATTGACTATTGACCTTGACCCGCACGGAATGCGTAAGAGTCAAGACCGAGTCTTTGCCAAAAATCAAAAGATCTTTCGCTCAAGCGAAGCTACGCCAAAATTCCGACAAGGAAAAATTGGCAAGATCTTGGCCGGCATTGACTTTGATTCGACTCACGCCTTTGCGTATGCAACGAAGTTCAATGTGACCTTTGTGTCATCCGGCTTTTGCCGCCCGACCCATGCCTATTATATTCTCGGACATTACCGAAAGTCAAAAACCGTCATTCGCTCAAGCGAAACTCTGTCAAAGATCCGTCAAGGCGAGAGACGAGACTTTCCCGGTATTGCCTTGACTATAATCCGCATCGCTCGTGCGTTGAAAGGTCCTATGACCCGCTAGACCCGATAGGAGCGTTCTTTACTCTCGGTCGGTGGGATCCGCGTGCCCTATAGGACCCTCGCCGGGCTGTCCACCTGGGAGGTCGAAATACGGGTGGAATACGAGGGGCTTATAGACGTAGTGACGGAACCCAGCGATCCGGGATCTAGATTAGTTGTGAAAAAGAAGGGCGAGAACCCACTTTTCCAACCAAATAGATATTAATAAAAGACAACTGTTTTAAGTAAACTTGAAGATTCTAATTTGCATATTGCACAGGCCTTGACTAAACACCTACCCGAGTCTAAACCTTTCCTATCCCTTTCCCGGCGAGAAAGAAGTGGGTGAGAACACCGGGTCGGCGACTTGTTAGCGCGAGAATCCTCGGACAGTTCGCGAGAATCCTCGGTTTCGAGAGTCGAGAATGACCGATTTGACAGAGAACAATCTTTGGTTTGGGTAACCGAGATGGCTAAGGAAGAAGAGCTAGCCTATAACCAATGCCCTCCTCCATCCTCATACAACCCATTGCAAAGCTGTCCCTTATCGGTCTTCCCCAATACCCCAAGCATTAGGGTCCCGACACCCTCGCTTCCTCTGAATCCCCCATGGGACCCTTTTCCTCCTTTCGGCTGAGCCAAATTTCCCTACCTTGGAATCCCAGTGCCGGTTTGACCTTTCCAATTTTGTCAACGCCTTTGTGAATTTGCCTACCTCTCGAGACGGCTACGGCGAAGAGTCGGTCGGGAACGAGAATAGGAATGGGTGGATTTACGGTGATGATGACGGTTCGGTAGAAGGAATGGACTTGGAGCCAACGGAAGTGAAACCCGAAGGGCAAGATGAGGCGAAAGCCACGGACACTGGAATAGGGGATGAAATCACTTCAAAGTGTGTCTGCGGCCTATGCAAAGGCTCGGAGAAGGATGAGGTAGTGTATGAGTCCTATATCCTAGAGTTCAATACTCCGTACAAGGACTTGGTAGGTGAATGGAGAGACTTGATCGAAGCTTTAGCCAAAAGAGGGAAGTGGGCTCCTCCCACCGATCTAGAACATGTAAGCGTCGCCGAAGCCAAACTCTCATCGGGAAGGGTAGACTCTATCCACGGTGTTAGTAGTCACTCACGAAACTTGGTACGAAGAAGAATGTATGGATGCCTTGGAAAGAGTCACGAGTTTAGAGGCGACCCCGGTCCCCTTTATGTCCTACGATGATAATGATGTCTTCTGGTAATCCCTAAGCCCGAGGAAGAGTCGAGATACCCCTCGTATGGCGTCAAGTATCCCGACCTGCTTTTGCCCTCATTGGTCATAAGAGCCAAGACGAAAGTTCCCACGAGAGCTACGTAGTGACAACGATGAAGACACGGTCGAAGTGCCGGAAGGGACAATAGAGGAGTGGTTAGCCCGGAAGCCAAAAAGCCGGAAAATATCTACGAGGAAAAGGAACCCGCCATGAGGTTTGACCCCGCGAAATCCTTATTGATGATGGAATTTCCCACTTGAGAAAATGTTTGGCTAACGTCAAAGATGCCGTCGGAAGGTTGACCCCCGGGGAAAGAAAAGACATGCTTGACGGTGATGAGGAATGTGATCCTACTCTGTTAAAGAAGTTGCTAGGTTCGGATGAGAAAGCCATTTGCCAAGCTCAAACTCCGGAAGTGATAATTCTTGTTGCATGCTTGACTTTGAAAAGTTTGAATGAGGCTGTGAAAGCTTTAAACGGAGAATGTGAAGTTGAAATCAGCCGGTCAAACTCGAGAAAAGGTCAAAAAGCCGGTAACACAGGACCGGATTCGGGAAGCCGCCTATACTTCCGGCGGCACCGTCAATCGAGATCAATCGGCGAGAATTGGCCATACGCCGGTAAGAATCCGCCTACGACTTTGAAAGAATTGTGAGAATCCTCCGGTAGGAATAATGACCAAGGAAAATCCAATGTCTATGTGATGACTCGATGCAGACGGATGAGTATTGAGCGGCTAAGGGTGACAAAGGAATGCCGTCTCGGAGCCAGACGAGATAAGAGGCCTTATAAGCCGAAGCGAGAAAAACCGGACTCGACAAAGAGGATCCGAGTGTTGACTCGGTTGAAGTGTACCCAAGCCAATATCTCCTTATGGTCTCTGTTGACCTCCTCATACCCTCATAAGTTGAAGCTAGAAGAAAGTTTGGCCAAGACCATGGTGCCCATAGATGTCACCCCAGATGAGGTCGTCCAAATGATTGGAAATATCCACTACGGAAACATCATTACCTTCATGACTTAGACACTGCCAAAATATGGGGCTAGTCACAACGAACCTCTTTACATCACAGTCCGGTTAGAAGAGCGTCGATTGCCACGAGTATTGGTCGACGGGGGATGCACGATGAATGTCTTGCCGGCTAAGATGATGGATTTATTGGATCTAAAGCCAACGAGACTTAAAGCCTTCTAGTCGAGACTATTAAGGCCTATGACTCCCTTTGCACGATCGGTTTTGGGGATTGCCACTCTCAAGATGTGGTTCGGAAAAAGGGTCATGGACGTTGATTTTCAAGTTATTGACATTCCGATTTCATTTCTTGCCTTCTTTGGGACGGCCTTGGATCCACCGGATAAACGGGGTAGCCTCTACTTTGCATCGGTGCGTCAAATTTCGGTCGAGTGATGGAACTATCACCACCATTTATGGGGACAGTGTCACGGTAGAAGGAACCGGCCTTTGGGGATATCCCGATATTGGAGATCAAACACGATGATGAAGGGTTAGCATTGACCGGATTCTCCGTAGCTTCTTCCAAGGCACAAGTGTGTTGCACGACCTCACCACTACTTAGATAAAATCCCTCACTGCCGTGAGAATGATGCGAAAAATGAGTTATCTTAGGGACTTGGATTGGGTAGAAGACTTCAAGGTCGTAACACCATCATTGATGTGAAGGAAGCGAGACTACCGAGATATGGCTTGGGGTACAAACCGAACTCTCGGGATGCTAGAAAAGCTAAAGGCACGAAAGGTGAAGGGGTCCGGCTCCATCCTTACGGTCTGTCTCGACCCATTACTTTATAAAAGGAGGGACACAATATGATGAAAGTGATCGCGAGATCTCCTTGCGAAAACCCTTCTAGAGAACCTTGAGAAAGTTAGGGAAAGCCGGCCAATCCCGTTCGAAGAATGTTCCTTGATTTGCCGAGATATCCACAGGGCCACCACTACCGTTCGAGAATGAGTACGTCTTGAAGGAAATCCGGCCGGTGTCAAAGAGTCGGCATTCGGGACAATGGACTTCTCCGCCTTTGAGTTAGCTCTTCCAAAGATCAGCCGAGATAGACGGCGCGGCTGATGAAGGCGATCGGTGGGGTTTGCAAGAGTTGTTTGACGAAGAAGCACAAATCCCGAGACTTGATCGACTTGATTCGAGATGATGAGATAGTTGCCGTTATTGGAGACGATGGTGAAAGTCATTTTGATCCTCGCACTTTGGTAACTAAGACGAAATGCCATTGAAGAATTGGGAGACATTCTCGGGACCGATAGCGATCGACGGCAAATGATCACGGAGCTTGGATTGGTACCCCGTCCTCCTCAACCCGGTCGTGTCAAACACCTGTTGTCTATTCGGTCGAGTCGGGAATCTTCGAATTCCGAGTCCTCGAGAAGTCATCAGAAGGCCTCACGCCCGAGGATTATGAAAATGTAATCGATGTCATCTTTCCCCTTATCTTGAATGAAATGACAAATCTTTACGATTATCCTCTTATTGCCAACTTAACAAATGATAAATTAACTCAAAACTTAACAACGGTTAATAATGAATCATTTGAACAAGATGCAAACACACTAAACGAACAATACATTAAAGAAATCTTTAAGCGGGTTTCGAAAAAGAGGAAAACCGGGCCCAGTGCCGAGGAGGTTTTGATAAGTGTGAACTTGGGTACTATTGAGGAACCTAAAGAGACACGGATTGGAAGCTTCTTCCGGGGTTGAAAGGGACGGATTGATCGAGCTGCTCGGAGAATACGTCGACGTGTTTGCATGGTCATACAAGGATATGCCGGGGCTAGACAGGTTCGATAGTAGAGCACGAGAATCCCTCTAGCACCGAGATGCTAAGCCGATGCAAAGCGAGAAAGATCAAGCCGGAATGGTCTCTACGAGGTCAAAGAAGAAATTGAGAAGCTACTGCGGGTAGGGTTCATCGAGTTATTGAATACCCGACATGGTTGTCCAACATCGTGACCGTAACCAAGGCCGATGGGAAGGTGCGGCTGGCGTGTGGATTTCCGAGATCGAACAAGGCCGGCCCAAAGACGACTACCCTACGCAAACATAGACATCTGGTGGACTCCATGCCAACTACGAAGTCAAATCCTTCGTTGATGGTTTTGCGAGCTACAACCGGATCAAGATGGCCGAGGAAGACCAAGAAAAGACTGGCCTTCACCACACCGTGGGGACCTCTTGTTATACGGTAATGCCATTCGGGCTCAAGAATGCGGGGCTACTTACGAAGGGCGGCGGCCGCGCTTTTTCATGACATGATCCACAAGGAGATTGAGGTCTACGTAGATGACATGATAATCCACTCCAAAGGAGAAGGTGGGCGACACTTTGTTGACCTACGAAAATTCTTTGAGAGGTTGAGACAACATTCCATGAGACTAAACCACACGAATGCACCTTCGGAGTGACAAGGGAAAAGTGCTTGGGTACATGGTCACGGAGCGAGGTATAGAAGTTGACCCCGAAAGATCAAAGCCATCATGGATATGAGGCCACCTCAAACCCGGACGAAGTCAAGAGCTTCATGGGTAAATTGCGGTACATCGGCCGTTTCGTCAATCGGTTGACCACTATGTGCGAGCCCATCTTCAAGCTCATGAAGAAGAATGTGGACACGAGAATGGACCGAAGAATGCCAAGATGCCTTTGACCGAGATCAAGGCATACTTAGTACATCCCCGGTACTATGCCCCCACATAGACGAAGCCTCTTACGCTCTATCTCCTTTATCCTGAACACGGCGGTTGGGGCTATGCTTGCTCGGGAAAAGAAAGACTCTCGGGTAGAAAACGCCATTTACTTTGTCGGCGGAAGCTACGGGGAGCGAGCTCAATTACTCGGCATGTGAAAAAGACTTGTGCGGGGTAGTGCAGGTAGTCGGCAAATTAAAGCATTATATGCAAGCCCACCCTGTGAACTTGGTCTCGAAAATAGACCCCATCAAGTACATCTTTGACAAGCCTTCCCTCTCGATGCGTCTAGCGAAGTGGTCTTTCTTCTTGGCGAGAATACGACATCAACTATGTGACCGAGAAAGGCCATCAAGGGTCAAGCATTGTCGAGACCATCTAGCAAACTTCCCCGGTAATGAAGACGAGAGGGCACGAACCCCAATTTCCGGATGAAGGGATCTTTGCGGTTGAGCACGAAAATAGATGGCAATTGTTCTTTGACGGAGCCGCTAACAAAAGAGGAAATGGTGTAGGAATGCTATTGGTCGATCCGAAAGATGAGCATACCCCCATAGCCCTCAAGTTGAACTTTCTGCCACGAACAATGTCGCCGAGTATGAAGCCTTTGCATTCTTTGGTTTGGAGGCTGCCTTAGAAAGAAATGTCAAGGAGCTCGAAGTTTACGGAGACTCGGCCACGATCATCAACCAAGTCTCCAACAAGTGGAAGGCGTAGACCCTAATCTACAACGGTATCATGCCCGTATGGAGGAGTTATTTGGACGGTTCGGAGAAGTGACTTTCCACTACTTGCCGAGGGAAAAGAAACGGTCGCGAGATGCCCTAGCTACTCTAGCCTCATTGGTAGAGATCCCCGAAGGAAAAGCCATAAAGCCCTTGAGTGGGTAGAAGAGAAGCCCCGGCCTTACATTTGTGAAGTGGACACAGGACCCGAGCCCATAAAGGAACCTTGGTACAATCAGTTACCAATTCCTCAAAGACGGAGAGTCGGCTTTCGGAGACGAAGAAGGTAGACCAAAGAAGGTGTCGAGCCAAAAGCTTGCGAGCCACGAAAAGGTTGGCTTCCCATTATGTCATTCTAGGAGGCAGCTTTGTATAAGAAGCGGTATCAAGGACCACTCCTCTTATGTGTCACTCAAGAAAGAGCGGAGAGTTGATGGCCGAAGTCCATGATGGTCCACTGCGGTCCTCACATGAATGCGAGCCACGATGCAAGTGATCCTCGAGAATGGGTTACTCTTGGATCTCCATGGAAGCAGTGCGTTCGGCACGTCCAGAACTGCGACAAGTGCCGGCGGTTTGCCAACCTCAACCATCTCCCACCTCATGACACATCTTGCATGACGACTCCTTGGCCGTTTGCAACTTGGGGCATTGACGTGATAGGGAAAATATAGCCCCGGGAGCAATGGGCATGAGTTCGTGTTGGTAGCCATCGACTACTTCACAAAGTGGGTAGAAGCCAAGTCCTACAAGGTCCTCACTTCCGAGAAAAGTGGCCCGGTTCATCAAAGAAAACATAATGTGCGAGATATGGGGTGCCCAGCGAGATCATTTCGATAATGGGTCACACTTCGAAGGAAGGCTGCGATAGGCTATTTGTCGAGTCGAGTTACTCGCCACAAGTCGTCCCCGTACGAGACCTCGAGACCAATGGAGCCGTGGAAGGCTGCTAATAAGACACTCGAGCGGATCATCAGGAAGATGGCCACCCGTGGTCGTGATTGGCCCGAAAAGCTGCACCTAGCACTGCGGGGCTACGAACGTCTGTCGGAAACGGCCACGGGAGAAACTCCTTTTGCCCTAACTTACGGGATGGAAGCGGTGTTACCGGTGGAGTTGGAAATCCCGTCATTAAGGGTCCTCTGGAAAACTTGGTGTCAATGAAGTGGAATGGTTGCGCGGCCGGCATAATGAGTTAGCCACCTTGACGAGAGAAGGCTAAAAGCCATGGAACACACCCGAGCCTACCGGAGGCGAATGGCCGGGCGTTTGATAAAAGGTCGAGGCCGGAGACATCAAAGAGGGCGACTTAGTGCTTTGAAAGTAAAGCCCCTACCGGAGACAACCCCACAGGAAAATGGGAACCCGTCTGGATCGGCCCTTATGTGGTGCGAGAAGATGCGTCGGGAGGAGCAATGAAGCTTGCGAGACTTGGATGGCAATCCCTTTGTCCACCCGGTCAACGGTGATAAACTCAGAAGATACTATGTCTAATAAAAAAAAAAAAAAAAAAAAAAATCTTAGTGCAAAAAGAGTAATGCCCGGCTAAGTGAAAACCCCAAAAAGGGCGGTCTAGGCAAAAGACGGGGTTGCACATATATAAAAAAAAAAAAAAAAAAAAAAAAAAAAAAAAAAAAAAAATCTTAGTGCAAAAAGAGTAATGCCCGGCTAAGTGAAAACCCCAAAAAGGGCGGTCTAGGCAAAAAACGAGTGCACATAAAAAAAAATTTGGTTCACGAGAATGAACTACGTAGACACTGAGCCCCTTAGCCTTTCTTGTAAAAGGGGAACGTAGGCAGCCATATATGGTTCGGTCTAAACAATAAAAAGGACAATCAAGCTTCCATGAAGTGCGTCCTAAATAATAAAGGGTATTTCAGTTTTCATAAAACGGGTCCCAATCAATAAAGACATTTGAATTTCCATGAAATGTGTCTTGATTAATTTTTAAGATAATATGCCTTGTTCATTACAAGTTAAAAAACTTCTTGATGAGTTCAAGCACGGTCTACCTCTTAACTCTGCTAACCTGCTAAAAAGATCTAAAATACAATAAAATGCCTAAATAAACTAATGTGTTTGCAAATGGCAATAAGAGGATCTTGAGAAAAGACTTGTCAGTCGTCATTCGCTGAGTCTTCTTCCCTTTTCCTCGGCCTCGTCGAGTCTTCTTCCTTTTCTTCTCAATAATGTCGGTATCCCTCATCCCGACCTCTGGTATCCTCACTGGAGCCTCTACCAACCCCGTGTCAATGAGTGCTCTCTCTATCCGAGCACGAGTCCGCACCTCCTCCCTCGAGACTCGGTCGAAGGAGCGACCTCGGACAACCTCTTGTACCGAGCCTCCATATCTCGGACCAAGTCACACAGTTATGGCAACTCGCCTTAGCCTCGGTCTCCCTCGAGTCCTACTCGAGTCACGGTCGGCTCCCAATAAAGCTCGACGTCTATCCTCCAAGATAACACAGTCGCTCCCGTCTCCCTCTCGTACCGGTCCAAGTAGACGGTGGTCAAGATGGTGCTCTTCACTGCTCCTGAAGATAGCCACAGGTGGGAAAGCGAGTATATGTCCAAGCCCTCGAGAAGAAAGAGAAGGCATTTGGATCTCTCATGTCCAATGACACCACCTCCATGGTCCGGATGTCCTCCCAATCACTCAAAGGCTCTGTAAAGCCCCAAAGCTGCTGGATACTAAGCGGGGTATGTAGAAGGATGACCGGCGAGAATCCACGGAACCCTCACAACATAAGACTCTGAAATATCCTCTGAGTGCGCAACCTCCAATGTGGTATCCACCAACGGATGTCCGAAGTGGATAGCCTAGCCATCATCGGCTCGGCTACCACATTCTGTTGCTAGGCGCACCTCTCAGAAATCACCCAAGGGCGAGTCGGCAAAGCCCCGAGGCAAAGCCCCGAGCCTCTCCTGCGACCACAAAGTCAACATAGCCGGACTCCCGGACCTCATGAAATGCAGTCTCCCGAGCCATCCTGTCGATCCCATGAAATGTCTCTCCCAAAACCGGCGGGACAATATCCTTCCCGGCCACTGCGGTCTCGACCATGTCCAAGAGGCCACTATGACGTCCCCACGGACTCGGCGGTGAACAAAACGAGAGAATACGCGAGAGAATGAAAGCATCCATAGCCACCGTGGTCGCGGCCATATACGGAGACCCAAACTGCCGGGATATCGAAAGGTCAATCCTATCAGGGGCTACCATCATCCTCTCGGCCTCTCCCAAAGGAATCTGCGAGAAAAGATGCAAGCTTTACCGTCACCGGCACGTCTCCGATCAGCGGAATAGATATAGCCTCGGTCTCGGGACCCCCAATCAAGGCTCACGAAGTCTTCGTGCGTTGGGACAATTTCGTTGTAAGAGAAGCGATAAACATGTCTCCGGACGTCCCGAACTTTCTTTGCGGCTCTCAACGGGTCCCAATCGGGCGGGAGATCCCTCAAATGCCATAAAGATTTGATCTTGAAGGAAGAATCAAGCGAGTCCCTTGTGATTTTGGAAGTTATATCTCGCCCAAGATTGAAGACCGGATAGAAAATGGTCTCGCTTCCCCCTTTGCAATCGACGGGCTTCTCCATCGCAAAGTGTTCAAAGATGGTGCTTTTAGGTCCAAAATATGCTCACAGGAACAATTGGGACAAGTCTAGAGTGAAAATGAAATGAAATGGCCAAGCCTTGCTTTTATTCGAGAAAATAACCGGTTCGAGACAGGCGGTAGCCGCACGGCTTCATTTGCCCTCGAGGCCATGCCGCACGGCTACATTAGCCCTCTGCGAGAAAAATTTCTGCGGCAACCAAGATTGCTGCCCAAGGGAGTTTTCACCCCACTTTTTCAACCAAAACACATGTACAAAAACATATCCGAAGCCATTCAAGCATTTATATACCATTATAAATCATTTTGGCCCGATTTCGGCCCCAATTCCAAGCAAAAAAGTCGCCCCAAGGCTCGAGATAATATGCAAATTGAAAAAGCATAAATTAGAAAAGTAAATAAAATGTAAATACAATGTTTTCGCCCCATCGGCGCCCAAATAAAGCAAAAATAAACAAGTTGTGCATAAAAATTGTTCATTGTTTGTTTTCGTTCCAAATCTATTCTAGAGACCTCCTAGGCCTCAGATTCTTCTTCCTCCTCATCGCTACTCAACTCATAAATGCTAGCCTCCCTCATCAAGTCCTCACAGTCGCTCACGTCGGACAAATGGACATTATCGTGCCCGTACTCGGCCAGGCTCCCGGAATGTCGGCGTTGGGTCCCCGCCCGAGGCATGGCCTTTGGAAGAGTACTCGAGGCCGATGAGGTAGACGGCTGTGCCCCAGACGTGCCGTCTCTTGCGCCCGAGCTCCTGTGCATCATTGCCGCCTTCGAAGCGCGAGCCGGCTTCCTCGAAGAGACCGGCACATGTCCTTCCGGCCCTATTACGCACGACCGGCCTATCGTAAGTGCGAGTGGAACACGAGAAAAAGAAGAAAAATCTCGAGAAAATCTCGAGAAAATTGCAAAAGCGAGAAAATGCGAAAGCTAAAAGGGAATAAGACCCTAAGAGTATACTTACGGTGCTATCGGGCGGCAAGGTGTCTTGGGGCTCCCTAGCATCGGGGACGGTATCCTCATCCTCCTCGGCACTCCATGGATCACATAGGACGGATGCGCGGGAGGGATCGGCGGGTCGATAGGCTCATCCTCCCCATATCCACTGGTGACCGCCGGCTTCACTAGCTTACGTGGCGTCCTCGGGCGGCTGCTCCACAAACACGGCGTAGGGGGTACCCATGTCAAAATACTCCTCTGCTGACCACCTTTGCACAGTACCTCTCAATCTCATCCGCCGGCCGGTCCACAGGCTGCGGCATCCGTCTTTGGAGGGTCGGAAGGAGTAATGGCATCTAGTGGGGGAACATGACCATCTTTGCCTCGAAAGCGGTCCCCAGTAGATGACATCACATGTCGGCCCAGTGAGCCACCTCCTCTGCCTCGTCACCTCGATGGCATCTCCCGGCAAAATCTCAGGATACCTGCCCCGGGGTAGAAGTCCACTCCGTCGTGCCCATCCACTGTTGATGGTGGCCTCACCATTTTGTAATCGAAGGTAATCCGGGTCTTCCCCGTGAATTTATCTCTCGCATCTCCCCTCCGGCGAACCATAGCGGGGAAGATGGTGACATCGCTCTGTTGGTTCCCGAGGAAGAACCCGATCACCTCGCAAAACCGAGGCTGCATGTTCAAAACATCAAAAGGTCATTCTCTCTCTTATAAAAGTCTCAAGACGGGAAAAGAAAAGAAAGAAAGAAAAAAAAGGAGACTACCTCGAGGGCAAATGAGAAGCGATCCATGGAAGCTGGCTTTGTTCATTTGTACATGTCCAATGAGAAGTACAACTCCGCCAATCCGGCCTCGCCCCAGAGGCCGTCCCTATCCCATCCACATCCTCCCGAAGAGTCGAGGAGGCAAGTCATGGCTAGCGTCCCGAATTAGCGAAGATAGTGGTGATAGCATCAACCATATGAATGCTCTAGCCGAGTGTGGCGATCACATCATTAACGGCAAAGTTACGCATGCGAGTACGAGCTGCCGCCTCGACGTTCCGCGTCTCCATCCCCGGCCCCTTGGGAATCAGCTCAAACCCTACCAAAGCACTGGAACTCCTCGGGCGTAATATGGTCTCTCAAGTCACGGGCCTCCCGGTGAGCTGTAGGCCGGTAATAGGCTGTGAAATCGGCGGGAGTCAGCTGTCGGCTCTCCCGGCTCGGGTGAAAGCTATGTGTCTTGTCCCACGGAACTCGAAAGGGCTGGACCAAGCCCTTGCTCTTAGAGGTGATGTGGACACCCCACCGATGGCCTCTACAAATGCATCCGGGCCGGTAGCCCTCACCCGGTTGCTTGGGATTTACCCCATTCTTCTCAAAATCCGGCATCCTCTGCAAAGCTTCACTTGCAATCTCGGACGGTCCTCTAGACTTGTTTTCCTGTAGACAAGCACATCAAAAAAGAAGCGTCAGTCCTTCATATCATTTCAAAAGCATGCATATATTCAAAAGTGCACATATTTTCAAAAGAAAAGCATTCATAAAAGTTTTTCTAGCATATCTTTTGCATCAAAAACGTGTCTTTCATCATTTGAAACACGTCATTTTAAGCACGTTGCTTTCCTAAAGCACAAAATCACAATTCTTTGCACATAAGCATTATTTTTCAAATAAAACGGCATGCATGAATCATTTTCATCTTCCAAAATCATGTTTTCTCATTGAAAATCAGAATTTTGACCTAGTTCTAGCACAAGGCAAGAACTTCGTCTCATTTAGACAAATCTCATTCTTACTTCATTTTGCGAGAAAAAAGTGAGTCATTCTCATAATTTTCATCAAATAAAATTGCACATGCATATTCTTAGCCTCATAGGTTGTTCATGCATCTCAAAATCATTCAAAAATCCTAGGAAAATCCTAAAATTCGGGTCAAGCCCTAAATCATTCAAAATTCAAGCAAAATCATCGGATTTGAGCAAAATGAGAATGCTTACCCCAACCGATCGCGGGTTCGTTGATTTATGCTCCCTTCTCCCCGGGTAAAGCTCCGATGGAGGCGTAAGGAAGTCATACTTCCTCTCCGTCCGAACGAGCTCCTTTCTCCTCCTTCTCGCAGCCGCGGAGATGTTCCTTCTTGCTTGCCTCGGTATGGGATTGCCCTCCGGATCCATTCCAATCGATAGAAGCAAAAAAGGGTTGAAGAAATCTCGAATTCTCTCTCTCTTCTCTCTCTCTCGGCTGAAGTGGGCGGCAATGTAATGCCAATGGCCCGTTCAAATCTGATTTTAAATAATCTGGAAAAAACAGGTCTCTAGCCGTACGGCTCCTTTTTCTCCATCTCATGCCGGGCGGCTTCATTCGCTACGGCGAAATTACAATCCTGCCCCTGGACCTTCCACTTGGGCATGCAATTTCCGTTATCTTTTAACCAAGATAACATCTTTTCAGAAAATATCCCTTATCTCTTTAGCAATCAAGCTCTATTCCCAGTCGCCTCCGTTAATTCCGTTATAACGGGATAACACTAGGTGACAACCTCCGAATTGTCAGAACTCTAAACTTGTGCTACCTCTATCCGCGAATAGTGACGTATGCCCAAGTCATTCCAACTTGTGCTACCTCTATCCGCGAATAGTGACGTATGCCCAAGTCATTTCAAACTTGTGCTACCTCTATCCGCGAATAGTGACGTATGCCCAAGTCATTCCAACTTGTGCTACCTCTATCCAGCGAATAGTGACGTATGCCCAAGTCATTCCAACTTGTGCTACCTCTATCCGCGAATAGTGACGTATGCCCAAGTCATTTCCAACTTGTGCTACCTCTATCCGCGAATAGTGACGTATGCCCAAGTCATTCCAACTTGTGCTACCTCTATCCGCGAATAGTGACGTATGCCCAAGTCATTCCAACTTGTGCTACCTCTATCCGCGAATAGTGACGTATGCCCAAGTCATTCCAACTTGTGCTACCTCTATCCGCGAATAGTGACGTATGCCCAGTCATTTCAACTTGTGCTACCTCATCCGCGAATAGTGACGTACGCTCAAGTTTCCCAGCTTAAGTTACCTCTATCTCGTCGTCATAAAGAGATAGCGCCATAAGCTCTAGCTTCATCGGGTGACGACCTCGAATTGTCAAAATCTCAAGGATCCTAGACATCGTTCCTAACTATCTAGTGATGCTTGAACTACGATCAAGGCTTGATTCCTCCGGGATACGTAGGTAGCCTTTTATAAAAGGTTCGGCCATTCGACCACTTTGGTCACCTGTTTCTTTGTCACTCCTCGGTGATAAAGCGCCCCCTCATAGAAGTTCGGATATCCGACCACAGGTCACTCCTAGCATATCCCCGGTAGGATCAATTGCTTGATCTCCTAGGTCATTTTCTCTTCTTTTTCCCCGGCAAGAGACCGGTTTCTCTTCTTCCTTCCCCGGCGGATCCTAATTCCGAACTACGGCTGGCTTGATTCCTCAGGGATACGTAGGTAGCCTTCCAAAAGGTTCGGCCACTCGACCGCCTTGGTCACCCAATCCGTCTCGGCATTCGCCGAGATCGGATCCTTTTCTATCGACAACCCCACTCGCCTTGCAAGTGACGTTGCCGAGGGGCTTCTGTAAGTACCCAAATCTGCTCATGCCTTAGGTTAAATTTCCCGGCAATTTCGGTAAGTTTTCCGGTAATTCCCCGGACCTTCCCGGCGTTAGGAAACATTCCGGAACTGTTTTTAATTAAATAAAGGCTGAAGGGAATCCTTCCTAATTAAGAAACACGTTTTTTTAATTAGGAGGGAAGGTTCTAGAATAATGCCACCTTGCATGGTTCTAGCATGCTTTGAGTCACAATGGATAAGACCGCACGGCCTCATTTGCATTAGGGCTGCCTCTGCCGCACGGCTTCATTAGCCTTATCCAGGCTGCCTATAAATAGAGCCCTCCTCTACCCATTTCAACACACAATTAACAACAACAAAAACACATACAATCCATAGCAATATAATCCCAAGGCGTGAAGAACACCCTTGAAGGCTCAAGAAGGCGAAGAAGAAGCTCAAGAAGCCATCTCCCTCCTCCTTGAAGACCCAAGACGAACCTCTCCTCCTAGCTCCGTCCGAAGAAGCGAAGGAAACGATTGGTAACCTCGCACGCCCTAACCTTGCATTTTAATTGATATACTTGCTCATTGCATTCATATATCTTGCTTGGGACTTGGCATTTATTCATAAAGATCATTTCTTTATCACCCCCTTCCCCTTTGCATGCATTAAGACCTCATTTGTCATAAAAATGTAGTCTTTTTCATAAAGGTGCATCCTTTGCACCTAAAATCCCTATTTTCCAATAAAAATGTTATCTTTATGCATCATTTGCATATAAAGATCAAATCTTTTTCAATAAAAATGCATCCTTTGCATCAAAAACCCCTTTTTCTAATGCATCATTTGCATAAAAATCCTATCTTTATGCATCATTTGCAATAAAGATCCTTTCTTTAAATCAAAAAGCATCATTTGCTAAAATCAAAATGTCATCTTTTCATTAAAGAGTCATTTTCATCATGCATTTCCCCTTTCCCCCAACCTTGGAACGGACCGGTGTAAAAGTTCTCATCTTTGCATCGTTCCTTCCATTAAAGGTTCATGATTTCTTTAGGAAAAGGATAACCTTGAACCCTATATCTCCGATTATCGCTTAAGAATGAGTATGAAGCCTCTATACGAGCTCGACCGTCTTAAAGCGTAGGATTGATGGGCTAAGGACATTCCTTCCTAAAGAACCTCATCTTTGACCAAAAGAGAGTCATTCTCTCGATCACGCAAGTCCCGAGGGTCCCGAGGTTTAAAATGCGATGATCACAAGTCATAAGATGAGGACGGGATCATAATCCCAAATACATAAATTCCAAGAAATCCCGAGCGACAACCAACAAATGGTTTGTACGTCCGGAAGACAACTTGGGACATTCCCCCCCTTACTCTCAAACACATGCACACAAAGAAAGCACGCAAGCAATCACGATTAATGAAATCTTGGGAGACTTGCTCCGGCAAGGCACTTTGGGTGAACGCCAAACGTTCTTCCCAAGGGGTAACTTAACCTCCGAACCCATAAAACCTTTTTTTTCAAAGTTTTGAGGTAATCAAAATGGCGTGGCGACTCCGTTTTTCAAATAACTCGGATGTCTTCAAACTCGCGTGAATTCCAACAAACAAAAATTTGGGGCACACATTCACACCCCGCCACCGGTAACAGATATGACATTGGAAGAAGCCATCCGGGCTTGTGAGGTTCACAAGAGGCAGAAAGAAGATCAGCAGAATTTCGTGGTACAGCTTCTGAATGAGCGTGGTATAGAAGCTATCCCCCAGTCAGACGGTACATTTGTCCTGGTCGAGGATGACGATTCCCTGAAACCAGTTCACCAAACCTTCAACCAGGTTCCTCCCCCGCCAACTTACGGGATGCCTTCCAACCAAGGAAACAGCCGACCTAGGCTCCATGTTGCCACCTCTCAGGGCAACCCTGTCATTTTTGGTCAGCCCAGTGCTACTCCTATCACTCAATATCACCAGCGCACCGCTGGACCATCTCAGGATGCCAATATTCCTCAATACCCTCTCGGGTTCGTCCCATTGCCTATACACGAATCCCTAAACACCGGGGACAAACCCCGATACAGTTTAGAAAAGGCTCCCATATATCCACATATATCAAGCCTTCCACCTCCAATCACTACCGTTCACGTGGTAGCACCCGACGCCGAGCCTCACAGTCCATCGCTGGACCCAACCTTAGCCTGGATGGTCGAGCAGATGAAAGACCTGAAAGCCACCATGAGCAGCTCAAAGCAGGAAACGCTCAAATCCACAGATCCGGGAATGGTCACACCTCTCCCTGCCAAGTTCAGAATGCCGGAGATGGACCGATTCGACGGAACCGAATGTCCTCAAACGCACGTCGATACCTACGTTCTCGGCATGAGAGCAAAAGGATCAACCCTCCAGCAAATGGCCGACCACTTCCAGCATACGCTCAAAAGTTCAGCGTTACGATGGTTTCTGAGGGTCAAGCCTGCGGATCGCCACACTGGGAACAGATCGGTAACATCTTCCCGGAACGGTACCGATCCAACTTAGAGTGGGAAACAAGTCGTGAGGACTTACTCACCACTGAACAGAAAGCGGATGAAAGTGTTGGGGAATTCTACAAGAGGTGGAGCTGGAAACTCTCCGAGATCATGGAGCCACTCTCCAAAGATGAACAAGATGCGGATCTTCAAGTCCCGCTTAAGGCCGTCCATCGAACTCACATCGGCCATCATTTCTTCCTGCATCTCCGGCCATGGTCAATGCCGGCTCACGCTCGAGAAGGATCTCAAGGAAAAGTTGGCTATCGCACAGCCCATACGAATACCGCTCGCCAGCTTGCATTCAATCCCGCACCGCCCCCGCAAAGGGAAAGATACGTCTGTCAACTACATCCATCGGGGACAACGGTCGGGTAACGAAACCCGAGTCCCACAAAGCAACAATTCTACTCGGGAAAGCGGCTGCCGTACACTTCGACAAGTTGGACATGCCACCGAGCAAGATCTTTGGAAGGGTTAATCAAGGAGGGTCTCCTTAAACCCGTTGCCAATTACAAACCCAAGAATCCCGTAGCCAATGCGGACAAGAGCAAATCTCGCGCCTTCCATCGTATCACGGCCATACCATTGACAATTGTTTGGGGTTACGATACGAAATCCGTAATTTGATAGAAGAAGGCAAGTTGGAGCGCCCCCGTGGCCCAATGATCGGAAACCCTTTTCCGAACAATAACAACGTGAATTCCATTGAGTGGGTGCCCAAGAAGATTGCCACGAGAACCGGTTTCTCCGCCTCTTTCACCGGATCCTCCTCTAATGTCCACATCAACTACGATGTTTGCAATCGCTCCGCTCACTTTGCCTAGAGTACGAGTCTCGAGAAACGGTCCGAGCAATCCTCCGAGAAAACAAAAGAAGAAATCCTCTCAACAAAGAATCGAGAGAAAGATACGAAGCCGGAGACACCGTGTAGGTACACTCGGAGAACCTTTCGGGAGGTTCGACTACTACGTCTTGTACTCGGCCAGTCCTCCTTGCCTCCGTGCCATGCGGCTTTAAAGCAAACGGGGTGGGAAAGCCGAAAAGTCCCGCTCAAAGCCAGAATTCAGGCCGCAGGACACCGGAATACCTCGGATCTTGGTAATCTTATCGCCGAAGCCTAACCCTCCGCGGGATCAGCCAAGATTCAATTTGTCCACTCTTCCGAGCTCGGACCGGTAAAGGAAGATCAAGTCGGCTTGGCACTCGCACTCGATCAATGTGCTAACCAAGGGCGGCAACCGCCACAAGCGGCTCAACACACTCCCGAGGTTCCAAAGAAAGGCTTTACCTCGCAAGAGGAAGATAGGAAACGGATGGCCGGATGACTCTCCTTCTACGGATAGAGACGAGATCTACGACTCCCGCCTGTATGGCGGCATGATCACGTTACGTGACGAAGACTTACCGAGAGACGCCTCGGGGCACAACGAAGCTCGTACATCACTCTCAAGCTCAACACCATATCACTCCCGGAGTATTGGTAGATAACGGGTCAGCCATTAATGTTCTCCCTCTCGGCATGATGCGAGCTCTCCGCATCCAAGAAAGCCACACGATTCCGTCTACTCGGACTATCAAGGCCTACGACAACTCGTCTCGTCCCATCCCGGGGACGGTGACTCTGGAACTTACGGTTCGAAACCCAAATGGTGCCGGCAAAATTCCACGTGATGGACATTCCATCCGAGTTCACGGCTCTTTTGGGACGCCCTTGGCTACACCACATGAAAGCCATAGCTTCCACTCTCCATCGATGTGTTAAGTTCATTAACCGGCGGGGAGATCTCGAAGTCATCCGAGGATAGTTTCCTCATAGGAAACGAAGCCGAGACAAGAGCCAAGCGTGTCCGCACTCGTGCACGGGGTTACCTCCTTCGAATCAACCAAGGGACTATCGGGGCAAATCTCATCGAGAATCCTCGGAGTCCGGGAGATGCTAACTATGTAAACGTACTCGAGCATAAAGAGACCACAGCGATCGATACATCAAGTTCAACTGTCGTTTCCAACATTTGGAGGCGTATTGGAAGGAAACGCCGAACATCGCCATGATGCGGGCACATAAACCCCCGCCTCCAATCGGAGATTCATCGGCATTCTCCAAACCAACTCTCTGGCCCCGCCAGGCGAAGAGATCTTTGTGATAAAGGTCAACAAGCACCGCCATTCTCGTGATGAATGCATGGAAGTCGTATGGGACATCCTCCACGAGGAACGACCCGCTGCACCCCTCTTCTCCAACGAAGAGCATGATGTTTTCCTATTTGCTCCAAAGCAACGCAACCGGACGCAATACGTCCCTACGTTTGGATTGAACCGTCGAGATGACGATGAATCGGGACTCTCCGGAGTCGAGGACGCGGCACCCGGGCGGACCTCTGCATTCACATGCTCGGCTTTGAGGACGGAACTCCTTCCGATCGGGTCACCTACGACCAAGGTTCCAATACCATGGAAATTGTCAAGCTCAACATCCAAGACATGTGCGGCTATCCGACAATTGGAAGCACGGTTGATTCACGACAAAGAATCCCTCGATCAAGTGGTGACGACGACTTCGTCAATATCATCTATTCCGAGATATCCCGATGAAGCCAAGGATCCGGTCCTTATCATCGTATTCTGCAACGCCAAGTGTCACCCTCGATGATCGCCCGCTCATGGTAAACGAGGCTTTGGCCAAGCGAGCTCGAGCTCATCACTACTTCCAGTACCAGCCCGGTAGCAACCGGCCCGTGCCGTCGGCCAAGCTTATACCCTCAAGCGCCGCCAAGGCCAAGGGCAACAGAAGGAGACCAAGCTCTCACCCCGCTACAAGTCGGATCAATCTCGGGAACGCTTCCGCGGCCACCCGAAAACATCCGTGAAAGTCTTCCCCGTAAGGCGTAGCCGGCTTCCGACATAGGAAATGACCACCTCGGCATCAACATGCTTCGTTCGGATTCTACTCCCGGCCGCCACGGCCCCGGATTCGGACATCCGCCGCCGATTGCTAGCTTGATAGACTTGGCGATCGAGCGAGATCACGAGACCGTCAACATTGCGGGAATTCAACACCCCCGTGGGGTCAATCAAGCAAATATGGGCAAACTTCTTGGTGATCGAGATCAAGGAAGGCCGCATGGAATGTCCCACCCGACTTCCTTCGTCAATGTAATCCAAGTGTTCCGCCATTCGGCGATTTGAATGTAATCACGGTTGGACACTAGCCGACGATGCGCACCTACGGAGACCGCCAGTCTCGCAAGGAAAGCTCTCATGGAACTAGCCGCTCAAGAAAGTCGTCTTTGGGACGAAGACCAAGCTCGAAAGACCTACGGTGGACCAAGCCCTTAAAGTGTCACAGCAAATTTCTCGACAGAGAGCTAGAGGCCACTCTAGACCAATTCGACCTCAAGAGTTTTGCTCATGGCAACTTTCCGACTACCGTCTCTGTTCTCATCCAACCCCTCTCGCCACACAAGGGTGGTCAACGGTCCCGATGACCTAGGAGATGGAACGACACGCAACGAATCCCGGCCGCTTACCTTCCCGAGGAAAGCAAGTTCTCTGTGAAAGCGACGATGAAGACGATGAAACCATTCTCTTCCAAGTCAGGCATGAAGTCAACAAAACCGGACTCCCAAGGATCCTGGGAGGATGGGAACGGATTATTACCGCACTCAAATTGAAAGGCCAACTCAGGGAGGAAGGTCTATTTAAAAACAGGAGGAGGATGGAAATTCGCCTCGAGCAACTACTCGTGGAAATTCCACAACCTACATGCCCTTCATTTACGTAAACGATCAACTGGGACAAAGAACTAACATGGGCAGATGTTCGGGAAGCCGTGTACTCACCTTCCGACATACCCGCCACTCGTATAAAGCGAGAAGAAAACTCTCCCCAATGGAGGTTTACCTAGACCGCCGCACGCAGCTTCAAAGAAGCACCGGCTATTCTCACATGGGAAGAAACGCAGGCATTAACTCTCGACGCAGCTCCGCCGCAAGAAGGTTGATCTCGGGGCCCAGAGTGGAGGAAAACTAGCCAACCACGAGTATCGCTGCACCCAACTCTGCATCGCCCGAGTATGCTCAAGAAGAAGGAAAGGAACGCGATATACCGTGAAGAGATCAAGGAGACCGCTCGCTTGAGCCGAGAACTCTCCAACCTCCCCGAGGGTCGCAACGCACGCTTCGCCAGTGCAATCACCGTTGTGCACCGACATTCGAACAGCCTACGTCAAACCGTAGGCTACCTCCCGCAGAGGCACCTAAGCGCATCCCGGGACGTAATCCGTCAAGCCGCCGAAGCTCCCGGAATTCATCCACAATCAATGAGTTGAGGGAAGACGCATGGCTCCTATGCTACGAGGAATCCTCCTCTAACTATGGCTCAACTCGTAGCACTGCTCGTAAGGGACCAAACCTCGATGTCGCCGTTCTAACCCGATCGGGTCAAATCCATGCATTACCACCTAAGGCCACCAAAAAGCCGACGGAGCCGTAATTGCGCCCGCCAGCTCGAAGACGCAAGTTCCTTGAAAGAGGACCCGATCCTCACTACCAAGCGTACTGTGCAAACATTTCCCTTTCGTCTCTCGTCACCTCCTCTTATCCTCACAAGCTCAAGCTAGAGGAAAGCCCGGCCCGTACCATGGTCCCCGTGGACGCAACCCCGCATGAAGTCATTCGATGATTGGTAACATCCACTATGGCAACATTATCACCTTCACGCATTTGGACCTTCCAAAATTTGGGGCCGATCACAATGAGCCGCTTTACATCACAAACCACTGACGAGCGCGCTTCCTCGCGTGTTGGTAGACGGAGGTTCCTAATGAATGTCTTGCCCGCCAAGATGATGGACTCCGCTTGACATCAAGCCCACGCATCTTAAGCCTTCACCCACACCGTCAAGGCCTATGACTCTACTTCCCGTACGCTTCTGGTTGCTACTCTTAACATCTCGGTTCGGCAAGCGGGTGATCCCCACCGAATTCCAAGTGTTGGACATTCCAATCACTTTCACAGCCCATCCCGGGGCGTCCCCGGCCGCATCAAATCAATGGCGTGGCATCCACCCTTCATCGTTGCCTCAAGTTCATGCAAGGCAACGAGCTAACTACGCCTACGGCGACGTTGTCACCACCGAGGGGACCAAAGACCAACGACATTCCAAATTTTGGAAATCAAGCATAATGATGACATGCCATTAACTCGGATTCACTCGAGACCTCCAAGATCCAAATATGCAACGTGGACCTTCCACTGCCTCACGATCGTATTCCTCCCGCCACGAGGATGATGAAACTCATGAACTTCATCCCAGATCGGGCTCGGCAAAAGGCCGCAAGGCCGCACCAAGTTATTGAAGTCAAGGACCACACCACGGTCCAGTGGGCTCGCTACGTGCCAACACCGCCGACATCAAGGAAGACAAAAGGCTCGCCCGCACCAAGGCAAGAGCCCCACAAAAGGGGAACCTCCGACGGCACACCCAACCTCCGACTCCTTACAGCCTTTCGACCTCGCTCATTACTTCACCAAGGGAACCGACAAACAGAATCGAGGGGACCAACAAGGGAACCGACAGCAGAACCGAGGGGACCGACAATGAACCGACAGCTAACCGAGGGGACCGACAATGAACCGACAGTGAACTGAACCGATGAAGATGAGAAAGAAGCAGAATAGTCAACACTAAGACTACGTACGTAATGGAACAACCTAGCACGGACCTCAAGCGTTTCGTAGGACTCAAAGCTAATCCGATAAGTGGAGCGTTCCTCGACATCACCGCTCTACTCGACCAACCGCCACCACAGCCCAAAGATGAGTACACATTCAAGGGAATCCTGCACTTGGAGGAGCAACTCAAGGTACTCTCCATGGGAAACAAGTTGTTCGGATCACCGAGGCCACATTCGAGACAAGAATCCAAAGCGTAAGGAACCGTAATTCATAGAAGACGCTCTCAAGGGACCAAATCTACAGAGTCCTGCTTGAAGAAGTCATGGAGTTGCCCAACTTGATCGACCGGGGCTCCGACAACAAAGATGATCGCCATGATAGGGACACGCAGGAGCCAAGCCTCTCGATCCCCGCACCCTCCTCAAGCATCCAAAGAATGCCACCGAAGAATTGGGTAACTTTCACCGACCAAGGGCAAGCCAGCAGTAATTGGAAGACAAGCCGGGCCCGCACCCACATCTCCCTAAACCCGGTCTCAAACCCTTTCGAGCCGGCCCTGTCGAGTCCGGCCCTTCCGAGTCATCCAACGGCCTTACGCCGGAGGACTATAATGTTGTAGCCAATCATGTATTCCCGTTCTGTAATGAAAAGTCTCGACCTTTCTGAGTATCCTCTCATTGCCACTTTAACAACCGATAAGTTAACAAACAACTTAAAAGACGTTAATAACTCAATTGATAAAGAAGCGTACACATTAAACGAACAATACATTAAAGAAGTTCTCGAGCGTGTAGTTGACCAAGAGGACAACCGGCCCAAGCCGCCGAAGAGGTTATGACCAAAGTGAACTCCGGGGTCGCTGCAAGAGCCTAAAGAGACACAAGCGGGCGCTTCTTCGCCGATGCAGTAAAAGGAAGCCCCGATAAACCTCCTCCGGGAGTATGTTGACGTGTTCGCCCGGTCATATCAGACATGCCAGACTCGATCCTCAATCGTGGAGCACCGAATTCCCCGGATCCCGAATCCAAGCCTGTCAAATGTAAGCCGCGCAAGATCAAGCCAGAGTGGTCCTTGCAAGTTAAAGAAGAAATTGAGAAAATGCTCCGAGTTGGTTTCATCAGAGTGATTGAGTACCCGACTTGGCTCTCCAACATCGTGACGGTCACCAAGGCCAACGGAAAGGTCGATGTCGCGTGGATTTTCTGGATCTCAACAAGGCCACCCTAAGGATGATTTCCCACCGCCTAACATCGACATGCCGGTCGACACCACGGCAAATTTCAAGTAAAGTCCTTCGTGGACGGGTTTGCCGGATACAACCGCATCAAGATGTCCGAGGAGGATCGTGCCAAGATCGCCTTCACCACTCCATGGGGACATACTGTTACACCTGGGCCATGCCGTTCGGTCTAAAGAACGCCAAGGCTACTTACCACGGCCGCAATGTACCCTTTTCCATGACATGATTCACAAAGAAATCGAAGTATATGTCGACGACATGATCATCCACTCCAAGGGATCGACATGCAAAGACATGACAGATCTCGAGGAAGTTCTTCAACAACTTAAAACACTCCATGAGGTTCAACCCGCAAAGTGCACCTTCGGCCAAACGCGGCAAGGTACCGGGGTACATGGTTACGTAAAGGGGTATCGGCCGATCCCAGAAAATCAAGGCCATCATCGACATGAAGCCGCCTCAAACCCCGATGTAAGTGAAAAGCTTCATGGGAAGACTTCAAGCACATCGCCGCTTCATCAACCGCTTGACATCTCTCTCGCGAGCCCATGTTCAAACCGATGAAAAAGAATGCCGACATCAAATGGGACTCCGAGTGCCAAATGCCTTTCGAGAAAATCAAGACCTACTTGGTTAATCCCCCACCCCGTGCTCCGCCACACGAAGACAAGCCACTACTCCCGTATCTCGACAAGAATGTACACGTCTATCTGAGCAATGCCGGCACAAGAACGTAAAGATTCCAAGGTTGAGCATGCAATCTACTTCGTAAGCCGAAAGCTTCAAGGAAGTGAACTCAGCCTACTCAAAGATCGTAGAAAACCTGTACCGCCTTGGTATGGGTAGTCGGGAAACCGAAACACTACATGCAAGCCGCATCTGCTCCCGTCTCCAAAGTGGACTCCCGTCCGATATCTCTTTGACAAGCCATCCTCACAATGCGGCTAGCCAAGTGGTCATTCTTCCCGGGCCGAGTTCGACATCAAGTACATGGTCGAAAATCAACAAAGGGCGTAGTAATGGCAGATCGCTTGCCGACTTCCCGAGCAAAGGAACCTAAGGGTCCCGATCCACAATTTCCTGACGACGGAATCTTTTCACTGACAGCCGCAAACCGCCGGCAACTCTTCTTCGATGGGGCAGCCAACAAGAAGGGGAATGGCATTGGAATGCTCCTTGTCGATCCCAAGGACGAGCATACTCCCATAGCCATCAAGTCAATTTTGAAGCAACCAACAATGCAAACAGAATACGAAGCCCGTGCGCAGGTTTGGAAGCCGCCTCGAGCGCAACATCTTAGAGCCGGATGTATATGGAGACTCAAAGATTGATCATCAATCAAGTATCCAACAAATGGAAGACGGTAGATTCTCGCCTTCGAAGTACCACGCGTACATGGAGGAGCTCATTGCTCGCCCAAGGACATCTCTTTTCACTATTTGCCAAGAGACAGAACCGCTTCGCAGACGCCCGGCAACCTCGCCTCTTGTCGAAATTCCCGAGGGGAAAGCAAGAAACCCTCGTAATAGGCAGACGGAAACACCCGCCTATTGCCGTGAGATCGAAAAAGAAAAAGAAACGATCGACGAGCCCCGGTACAATCAAATTTACCAAGCACTCCAAAGCGGAGAAGCTTCCTTCACAAATGAAGATGGAAAATACAAAGAAGGGATCAAAGCCAAAAACATGATGGCATTAAAACGCCCGGCATCCCATTTCGTCATTCTCGGGGGTATGTTGTACAAGAAGCGCCACTAAGGGCCACTCCTTCGTGTAAACAAAGAAAAAGCTGCCGAGCTAATGAACGAAGTTCACAACGGAACTCGCGGTCCGCACATGAACGCCCGAGCATTGACACGCATCATTCTCCGTATGGGATACTATTCGATATCAATGGAAACAGATCGCATCCAGCTTCGTCCCGAAGCCGCGACAAATGTCAACGGTTTTCCAACCTCAATCACATCCCTCCTCACGAACTCTACCGCATGACTACGCCTACGGCCTTTCGCCACATGGGGAATCGACGTCATCGGCAAGATCACTCCTCCAGGAGCAATGGTCACGAGTTCATTTTAGTCGCAGCCGACTACTTCACCAAATGGGTAGAAGCCAGATCGTACAAGGTACTGAATTCTAGGAAGGTGGCCGAGTTCATCCGAGAGAACATCATGTGCCGATACGGAGTGCCCAATGAGATCATCTCCGACAATGGGACTCATTTCGAAGGAAATTGTGACCAACTACCGACCGAATTCGTAGTCACACGTCACAAGTCTTCCTTACTGTACCACAAACCAATGGTGCAAGAGAGGCACCAACAAGACTCTCGCCATGATAATCGAAAGATGACCACCGCAGGTCGGGACCGGCCCGAAAAGCTACATCTAGCCCTCTCGGGATACCGAACATCGCCGAACCGCCACAGGGAGACTCCGTTCGCACTTACCTACGGAATGGAAGCAATGTTACCCGTGGAATTGGAAATTCCATCCCTCCGAGTCCTCTTGGAAAACGGGGTCAATGAAGTCGAATGGCTACAGAGCCGTCACGACGAACTTGCTCTACTCGACGAGCGCAGATTGAAAGCCATGGAACACACTCGAGCCTACCTGAGCGTAATGGCACGAGCATTCGACAAGAAAGTCAAGATCCGAGACATCGAGAAGGCGACTTGGTGCTAAAGGAAAAGCCTCCTACGCAGCACCAATCCCCTGAAAGTGGGAGCCTACCTGGATAGGACCGTTCGTGGTACAAAGAATCTTCTCCGGAGGAGCCATGAAGCTAGCAGATTTGGACGGAAACCCTTTCGTTAACCCCGTGAACGGAAGCAAGCTCCGCAGATACTTCGTTTGAGGAAGAGCACGAGTCAACTCACCTTCCCCATACACCGTCCCCTCGCAAATTAAAGTGCTAAAAGAGTAATACCCAACCGGATACATTCCCGCTAATGATCCAGGTAAAAACAGGGTCGCACTTCTTTGTTTTCTCAAATTCACCTAAAGTGTCGAACTACGGTGACCTGAGCCCCTTAGTCCAATTGTAAAAGGGGAACGTAGGCAGCCATCTTTGGTTCGGTCTAAAAAAAAACAAAAAACAATAAGCATCAATTGCTTGTGTTTCGAACACTCTTTTCATTTAACCTACAAATTCATAACGGTTAAAACATTCTTTGATGAGTTCAAGCACGGTCAACTCTTGACTCGCTACACGCTAGCAAAACTACAATAAAACATTAATCAATTAATGTGTCCGCAATGACAATGGGTGGATACTCGGGACAAAGAAGGTCAACCTAGTTTCCCGTACTAGGTCCTTCATCCTTCTTCCCTTTCCCTTTTCCCCGCGAGTGTTCTTCACCTTCGCAGAAATATTCCGTAGGCCTTCTACCTCGGCTCGTGGACTCTTCCCGACGCTCCGTCAATCCCGGCCGTCAATACAAATCCTTTCTTCTAGCTCGTCTCGAGCCGCCTCGCTTCGAGCCATCATCGCAAAGGCTTTGATTGGCCTCCCGACGCACTTGCCACATAATCGCCCATGGCATCGCCACGATTCCTGTGGTTAGCCTCGCCCCGTCCCTCCTCAATGTCGAACCTGTCTGTGTGATCGCACTCCAACACTCACTCCGTCTCCACAAGATAGCCATCTCGTGTCTCCCCCATACACTCTTCGTACTACCCGTATATCAAGCCGATGCAATGCGCCTCTCTCCGTGAAAGAGAACCCCGGGCAGAAAGGACGTGTATTGCCACCACCGGTGACCAAGAATAGCCGTCGAAGGATCCTCCATCCGCAGAGATCCCACCTCAAAGGTAGCAAAGATAACTCGTATCGCCAAGGCATCTCGCTTCCACTGCATCGCCGCAGTAACCAATGATGGAATATAGAATGACGTCTCGAGACAGCCCCGCACTCGACGATCAATGCACCCTCCCGAGCGGTCCTACAAGTCTCAGAATCTTCCAATGGGGAACCCACCATCGCAAGTGATGCGTGCCAAGTCCGGCCATCCAGAGCTCCAAATTTCACTCGATTACTCCCTATCACCAGAGGACGCCGCGAGAAAGACCAAGCGTCACAGACATTGGCACCTCGTGCATCATCTCGCAGCCTCTCCTCAACCACACGGTCGCATAGCGGACTCCTCCCCACATGTATCGGCTACCGGCCGCCATCCGGCCTATGCCTGTGAACGTCTCGCCCAAGACCAATGGCACGATGTCTCTCCACTCCGGCATCGCTCTCACTGTGTCCAAAGACATCGCGATGGCACACACCTGCAGACGTGAATGTGAACAGAGTAGCAATCACACACAGAGCAAACGCGCCCCACGCAAAGACGCTCCTCGCCTCCGGCAAATCTTTCTGCAGCCCCGAAATGTCAACATAATCGGTATCCTCAGACGCATCCCGTATGCTTCTCCACCGAGATACCCAACAAAGACACTAGCTTCTCAACGATGGCCATGCCACCAAAGATACTAAGAACTAGCTGCTCCGCCTCGTGTCCTCCTGCACGGCCCTAAATCTTCAAACGTAGGAGTGACTTCGTTGTACGAAAAGCCGTACACATTCCTCCTTACGTCCTGTAACCGAGACGCGGCTCTCAAAAGATCCCAACGGCATGAGCTCCTTCAAAGCCCAAACAGATTTAATCCCGTAATGCCTTCGAAAACCTTTTGTTCTCGCCTCGTGTGGTTCCGTACCCACGATCGAAAGTTGTCCAAATATCGCTCTTGCATCCGAGACGATAACTTGGGAAAAGGAGCCATGTCGAAGGTGAAGAAAACCTTAAGAAATGGAAAAGAACTCAAATGTAATGAGCAAAAGCAATGCTAGCTTCTTACAAATTGCAAAGCCGAAACCGCAATTTAAAGAATCTGAAATTCATTTCAAGTCCCCGGACTTCTCTCGCAGCTTGACTTGGTCAACTCGCAGCCTACCGCTTTAAAAGTTGGAAACATTTCCAAACCATGCCCTCGTTTCACTCTTATGAAATCTCGCGTGCCTCGCCCGATTTCATTTAACCAATGTCAATATCCCTTCCGCCCCGGCTCGTGCAACAAGCAAATAATTAAAAATTAGTGCATACATGCTTAATTTTTGACCCGTTCAATTTTTAATGCATTTCTCCTTTTATTTATTTTTGATTAACCTATTTGCTTATTTGCCGAAAATAACTCGAAGGTGATCACAGTAATAAATATGGCATGTGTTCCCGCCCCACGGCGCCTTTTTGCAAATACATTTCAAATCAAAATTTGTTCCCGATTAAATACATGCATTTTGTCTAAACAAAATAGTAAAGAAAGAAAGCAAGAAAAGGGGACTACTCTGAGTCCTCGCTCGTCATCCGTACACTCGACGCACCGCTCCGCCGCCGCCGGATCTGCCGCAAACAGAACTCGCCGAACTCCTCCAAATGAATAGGCAAAGGGCCTCCTGAGTACGCGAACTCGAGGACTCCTCTCGCGCCCGAGTGCGCAAGAAGGAGCTCCAAATCCAGCCGTTCCGCCCGCGAACCGGCCAAACCCCTCGCGTGAAGTCCTCCCCACCACCCGTGGAGCAAAGCGAACCCTCGGCCTAGACGGCCCCCGATCGCGGACGTCCACGCTTCCTCCGGAACCGCACCGCATGAACTCCACGAGCCTCCCGGCGTAGGGCGACCACTCCGTCCACCAAATTTCTCATGGCCTCATCAGACGTACGGCCGATACCCGCGAACCAGAAAATCATCGAAAGCGAACAAAGTACGTATGCATCATGTGCGTAATGCTACTATCAAATGCGTAAAATCGTAAAAGATGCTCACCGAAGCATTGGGGTCCGCCCCGTATCGTGGTCTCGGCTCCGCCGGGAGCGGGATCACAAGTCGCTCGCGCGAACCGCCCAGCCTCGTACGCTAGCCTAGCTCGCGGGACAGAAAATGTCGAGGACCTCCAGTGGACCTCGCCTCCCTATGCCGCACCCGCGGGCTCCTCACCCTCATCCTCAAGAAAACATCATAAGCGGCCCCCGCTATGATGTACTCGGTGAAGTACACACCCCGAAGGTATCCCTCCACTCATCCATCGGCATCTCCCGGATGCCGCATGTACAGAGGAGGATCCACCGGCACCAAAGGAAGGGACCCCCGCCTATGCCGACGAGTCACCCTCTCCCCTGCATACATGGCGTCGCAAAGGGAAGTCCCACCAGAGCTTCCGCCGCCGTGTAGTCTCGCCTGAAATCTCGCACCGCGACATGATCAAACCCGCTCCACTGTGTCACTGGATCCTCTCGAGAACTTCTGTGTTCGCCGCCAGAGATATCTCCTCGTACGACACTCGAGTGCCAACCTCGAAGAGACCGCCCTCTTCGCCTTCTTCTCGCCAAACCAAAGAAGGCAGGGAACAGGGACGGTACGGCTCCTTGACGTCCCAAGCTCGCGGACCGAACACCTCGTAGCACTGCACTGCCAAGAGAATGGAAAGTTATGTCGCCTACAAAGCGTATACATACGAGTACATAAAAGAGGCAAGAAAGAGAAAAAGCACGTAAACTTACATCCAAGACAAAGCGTGAAGCGCCTAAATGTGTGCTCCTCTCCCCGCGAGAACCCGTCCAAAGAGTGGTAGAGCTCGGCCGCCCAGCCTCCCCCACGCAAACCCCTCACGCGCATCCAGACCGTCGCCGACCCGAGCAGAGGGAAGTGACAAGACGTGTCGGAAGTCGGGAACAAGGTCGCCGATAACGCAAACCAAAGGAACCTCGAGCCAGACGCTCCGCGGTCATCCTCAAAGACCCAGCCAGAGCATCGGCGACGCCCGCCCTCAAGTGACGCTCCATCGGCCTCGTACCGAATGCCTAAGCCCCCGGCATCGGTAATATCAAAACCCAAAGCAGCCTGCATAACCGCTCCGGGTGTAACCATCAACCCACACTAGCGCGTTGCCATAAGTCGGCAACCCAGCTGATAGCGGCAAAATCCGTGGGAGTCACCGTCGCTCCCCCATCTCGAAATGGAAAGCGTGGGTCGTATCCCACTGCATCGCCGCCGCGACATACATGGACTCCGCCTCGGCGTATCACCGTCAGCCTACAAAGACTGATAAACCCAACAAATGAGTCAATCACCACTGCCGTGACTCCTCTCTCCCTCTCGCCACGTCCGGATAAGGCCCCACAATACCTCGCACCGCCTCAAAGGCACCCCGACTCTTCCGGTCAGGTATCAACCATCCCCGTCCCCGCACAAACAAGACAAGCAACGTCAACAAATGCACCAACGCATGTCAAAAGGATGCAATGCATACGGTTCTCATTCATTTCCTCGCGAACTTTCAAAATCTTTCGAAAACTCCGTCGAATCCGAACTTTCAAAATCATTTCGAAAACTCCGTCGAATCCGAACTTTCAAAATCTTTCGAAAACTCCGTCGAATCCGAACTTTCAAAATCATTTCGAAAACTCCGTCGAATCCGGAACTTTCAAAATCATTTCGAAAACTCCGTCGAATCCGGAACTTTCAAATTCTTTCGAATTTTTCGAAAATTTCGCTCCGTCCCGAATTAAAGCTACTTTAATTTTGAAAATGCATCTAGACATGGAATTTTGCAACCAAAATTTTTATGTCATCTACCCATGATGTCAATTGAACTACGTCCTAGTCAATTTCGACAACGATTCATAGCAAAGTCAAAAGCCCCAAATCGGGCACCAAAATCCCTAAGTAAATTCCTAACAAATTTCTAACATTTAAAGAATGCACATTCTTGAAATTAATGGAATTTGTAGGGAACTTACTTGTCTTTCGATCCCATCCTCGAGTTGTGTCTATCCCTCGCCTGATAAAACTCCGCCGGATTCAATGGAAGAGTGGTGGTTCGAATGGTCCGAACCAATCGAGTTCTTTCGTCGCTCTGGCCCTTCCGTGGCGAGCCATTGGTCCTCCTTCACCCTCCATAGCGATTTTCCTCACAAATTCGAGCAAACCTTGCAATTTGGGTTGGATTTCTCTCTCTTTCTCTCTCTCTCGCCGGCAACAATGGAAGAAATGGCCATTTTCTTCCCCCAAATTTCTAAGATTTAAAAGGTTTCGGAAAAATGCAAGAAAGTCCGACCGACTCTTACCGCACCCGTAATAATTTTTGCCCCTTTTGCCCTCGCCTGCAATTCCAATTTTACCACTTTTGGCCCCCGAAAGTGTAAAATTTCCCCCGCTAGACATTTCTAACGCCCTATCCCCGAGGATAATTCTCGCTAGTTTTCACTAACGCCGTCTCCGCACGTTAAATTCTCGCTAGTTTTCACTAACGCCGTCTCCGTGACGTTAAATTCTCGCTAGTTTTCACTAACGCCGTCTCCGCACGTTAAATTCCCAGCTAGTTTTCACTAACGCCGTCTCCGCACGTTAAATTCTCTTAAACGCCTGCCTCACCATGTTAAACTCTCAACGCCGTCTCCGACCTTTCAGCTTGACGTCCGACATTCAAACGCTCAATCGCGACCTTTCACTCCGTCTCCCGACGTTAAAATTTAAATCACCTTAAACTCTTCAATCGCGACCTTTCACGGTCCGATTTCCAAACAGCTTGATCCCGACCTTCGCGGCCCGACCTCCAAACTCTCCTATCGAGACCTTCACGGTCCGATTTCAAAACAAATCCCGATAAGCCCGAACCCCAAGGTACGAACGCCTTGCTAAACACATCATCTCAATGAAAAGAATAAGCCCGAACCCCAAGGTACGAACGCCTTGCAAGTAGTCATCTCCAATAAGCCCGAACCCCAAGGTACGAACGCCTTGCAAACAAATATCTCCGGCAAAGCAATAAGCTCCGAACCCCAAGGTACGAACGCCTTGCAAATAGTCATCTCCTAAGAATAAAGAATAAGCCCGAACCCCAAGGTACGAACGCCTTGCAAATGGTCATCTCCGTAACAAGCAATAAGCCCGAACCCCAAGGTACGAACGCTCTTTGCAAATGGGCCATCTTCCTAAGAACAACAATAAGCCCGAACCCCAAGGTACGAACGCCTTGCAAACAAGCCATTCCTCCTAAGAACAAAGAATAAGCCCGAACCCCAAGGTACGAACGCCTTGCAAATAGTCATTTCCGGCAAAGCAATAAGCCCGAACCCCAAGGTACGAACGCCTTGTAAATGGTCATCACCGGCGACAAAGAATAAGCTCCGAACTCCAAGGCACGAACGCCTTGCAACAATCCTCTTCGGCCATCCAGTAGGCCCGAACGCTCATCCCCAAAGCAGGATAAAACCGGCAAATGAAGAATAAGCCCAAAGACCTCAAGGCACGAGCACCCTCGTCGCATCGCAACTCCGGCTTGAGGCGCCACACGCCTCGAAGGTTTCAAGTCCTGTGTTCACGCTCCTATCAGCCCATTCGTGGCTGTGTACTCGCGAATGGTCTCATCCAGCTTAGACGCCTCCTAACAAGCCTTCGCCAGTCAAGGTCCCTACGCGCGCCCTCGCCCCTTTTCGAACTACGACGCTTGATTCCCGCCGGGATACGTAGGAATCCTTTTCGCTATGGTCCACCACCGACCGCCTGTGTCTCTTTCAAAGTAAGGCATCCCGATTTGGATCCTATCTTTTCGACGACCCCACTTCCTTCGAAAGTGACGTCGCCAAGGGGCTAACTGTAAGTACCCAAATCCGGATCGTCCAAATCCGCCGTAAAGTTAACCGAAATCCGTTAACCGGCCCGCTCCAGTTAACCGAACTCGTTAAACTCCCCGCTGCTGTGCTAACGAGACGCCCTGGATCGCCCGTATCCCGACGCCGAACCGTACTTAACACGTGACATCTCACGTAAAAGTATGGCTTTCCCCGAAAAACGCATTTTCCGGCACTTTCCGGGCGTTTGACATTTCCTGACCGTTATTTTAAAAACGGACAAAACCGGACCGGGAACGAACTCCCACACTTCGTGAGTCACAGACACGTGTCCCGCATGCCACCTCCCTCTAGTCACTCGTCAATCACAAATCAAGGCCAAAAGACCAAAATACCCCCGGTTTGCAAGCCTGTCCTACGACTCACCGCGCAATTTTCCCGAAATTGCCAAAGAAGTCCCCGCATTTCCAAAATTCCCAAAACCCCGGAAATTCAAACCCAAGTCCTACGACTCCTACCGCAATTTTCACCCTATAAATAGAAGTTGTCACAAGGCAAGAAAGAGGATTTTGATACCAAAAATCACATACCCCACGGTCCAAACTCGGTTTCCACCCCTCCCGAGCTCCCGTTTTGTCTCGATTCGCGTGAAACCTTCGTATTTCGATCAAATACGCACCCTACCACTTCGAAACAACCTTTCGAATAACTTTCCGTGTCCCGCGCACACCTCCCGAGCCAAAGGAGTCGACTCCTAGCCATAGGTACAACTCCCTCTTCTCTCGAATCTTCCGTTCCGTCTCGGCTTACGCGCCGCCGCTTATAATCGTTTCGAACGTCATTGTCAAAATGTAGACGCTTCCGTCTAACGGGTCCGATACGTTTAGCCCTCGATCCTCTTCTCTTTCCGTAAGAGAAGTAATCACGGTTAAAACGGCGTTCCGACCCTGCTTACTTTCACGCTTACTTTCACGTCATTTACAATTCCGAGCCGCTCGCTCGTTGATCGTCATTTACAATTCCGAGCCGTTTGGCCTCGTTGATCGTCATTTACACTTCCGAGCCGCTGGCCGTTGATCGTCATTTACAATTCCGGATCGTTTGATTCCGCTTGACACCGCTTTAAATACTGTCATTTACAAGTCCGATCCGTTTGGATTGTGATAGTATTTATTTTCAAAAGTCCGAGTCGCAACCCGATTCGTTGATCGCATATCATTTAATACGCATTGTTCCCGTAAAAATCGTTAACAATGTCATGCCCGGCTCAAAACCGGAGTTCGTCCGTCGAACTCTCTTTCAAAACGCGCGAAATGACGTTCGGCCTCCGAACGCTCGTCCTCAAACTCAAAGCCGCCATTTGACACTTAAAATCATTTAATACGCATTTTTCTCGTAAAATCGTTAACAATGACTCAGACACGGCTTCAAAAGTCGACGTTTGCCACGCAAACGCTCATTTCAAACTTCAAAGTCGACGTTTGCCACGCAAACGCTCATTTCAACTCAAAGTCGACGTTTGCCACGCAAACGCCATTTCAAACTCAAAACCGACGTTTGTCATTCAAACGCTCGTCTTTTCAAACAAAGTCACCTAATCAACGTTTGTCACTCAAACCAAGATTAAGCTTGTCATTCAAGCCCCCATTTCAAAAGACACACACACACACCCACACGATTTCGAGAAAGGTAGAAAGACTCGTCATGCGAGGCGTTTCGGGCGATCTCGTAATACTCTACCCGAAACGTAACGTGACCTCCGAACCTAACAATCTCTCGGGTACTAAAAAGCTTTTTTACTCGTTTGCCGCCAATAAAAATGATCCCCGTTTTCAAAGCCTTTTCCTAAGTTTTTGCTACCAATAAAAACGACACCATTTTCAAAAAGCCGTTTCTCAACGTTTGGGCTCAAAATACAAACCGCGTGGCGACTCTCATTCTCGCTCCTTCCCGTGAAGCGAGGTCTCGTACACCAACCCCCCGCGAAAGACAACCGCCTTTTCCGCCGCCCCGCGCGCGAAAAAGATCGGGTAATTTCAAGAATGCGACAGACTGCTGGCCGAATTCAAGATCACGCGCCATAAGTCATCTCCCTACAGGCCGTAAACTAACGGCGCAGTAGAAGCAGCAAACAAAACCCTCAAAAGGATCATCAGAAAAATGACCACACGAGGACAAGATTGGACCGAGAAGCTGCACCTGGCACTTTGGGGCTACCGAACACTCGCCGTAACCGCCACTGAAAACTCCATTCGCCCGACCTATGGGATGGAGGCAAGACGCTCGTCGAATTGAAAATTCCATCACTCGAGTGTTGCTGGAAAACGAGATCAACGAAGCCGAATGGCTCCGGCTTCGACACGACGAATTGGCCCCGCTAGACGAGCGCCGACTAAAGGCCATGGAGCACATCCGAGCCGACTCAAAGCGTAATGGCTGTGAGCTTTCGACAAGAAAGTCAAGTCCCGAGACATCGTGGAAGGTGATCTAGTACTCAAAGAAAAGCCTCCCACCCGAACCA